>JASAND010028556.1:0-13350 GCA_030248195.1 Trissonchulus latispiculum
CGACGCCCTCCCCCCCCGGTAGAGTTCGGCCCCCCGTCTTTTGTTTTCGGTAAACCCTTTGTATATAAACGTTTTCTGATGCAGAAACTATTGCGTTTTTACAAATTTTCCGCACCCCCCGCACCGCGACAACCCCCCCCCCCCGGTGGGAGATCGGTCCCCGTCATCCTGTTTTCTGATAACCCCTCTGGAAACGTTTTCTGATGCAGAATCAATTGCGTTTTTTTAAATTTTCCGTACCCCGCACCGCGACGACCCCCCCCCCCCCCCCCGTAGGAGTTCGCCCCCGTCGTCCTGTTTTTTCGATAACCCCTCTGTAAACGACTTCTGCTGCAGAAACATTGCGTTTTACAAGTTTCCGAACCCCCGCACCGTGACGCCCCGCCCCCGGTGGATGTTCGGCCACCCGTCATCATGGTTTTCGATAACCCCTCTGTAAACGTTTTCTGATGCAGAAACAATTGCGTTTTTTGAAATTTTTCCGAACCCCTCGAAGCGCGACGACGCCCTCCCCCCCCCCCCCCCCCGGTGGGAAGTTCACAGCTGACTTCCTGTGTTTCGGTAAACCCTTTGTATATAAACGTTTTCTGATGCAGAATCAATTGCGTTTTTCCAGATTTTGCGAATTCCACGCACCGCGATTACCCCCCCCCCCCGGTGGGAGTTCTGCCCCCGTCGTCTGTTCCGATAACCCCTCTGTAAACGTTTTCTGATGCAAAAACAATTGCGTTTTTACAAATTTCACATTACCCCACGCACCGCGACGACCCCCCGTGGGAGATCGGCCCCCCGTCATCCTGCTTTTCTGATAACCCCTCTGTAAACGTTTTCTGATGCAGAAACAATTGCGCTTTTTTAAATTTCCCGTACCCCGCGCATCTCGCGACGTTTTTGCACCGCCCCCGGTAGGAGTTCGCCCCCCCCCCCCGTCGTCCTGTTTTTCGATAACCCCTCTGACCTTAAACGACTTCTGCCGGAGAAACAATTGCGTTTTTCCAAATTTTCCGAACCCTCCGAAGCGCGACGACGCCCTCCCCCCGGTGGGAGGTTCGGCCCCCGACTTACCGTAACTTCCCGATGACCCCTTTGTATATAAACGTTTTCTGATGCAGAATCAATTGCGTTTTTCAGATTTTGCGAGTCCCGCACCGCGATTACCCCCCCCCCCCCCCCCCCGGTAGGAGTTCTGCCCCCCGTCCTGTTTTCCGATAACCCCTCTGTAAACGTTTTCTGATGCAAAAACAATTTTGCGTTTTTACAAATTTCCCGTACCCCACGCACCGCGACGACCCCCCCAGTGGGAGATCGGCCCCCGTCATCCTGTTTTTCTGATAACCCCTCTGACCTTAAACGTTTTCTGATGCGAGAAACAATTGCGATTTTTCAAATTTTCCGAACCCCACGCAGCGCGACAATCCCCCCCCCCCAAAAGTAGGAGATCGGACCCCGTCATCCTCTTTTCTGATAACTCCTCTGGAAACGTTTTCTGATGCAGAAACAATTGCGTTTTTCAAATTTTCCGAACCCCACGAAGCACGACGACGCCCTCGTTTTTTTTACCCCCCCCCCCCCCCGGTGGGAGTTCGGCCCCCCGACTGCTGTGTTTCACGACAACCCTTTTGCTTTCTCGGCGTTTTCTGTTGAAAACTTGTTGCGTTTTTACAAATTTTCCGCACCCGCCCACCGCGACAACCCCACGGTGAGATGGTGTGTCCTGTTTTCTGATAACCCCTCTGGAAACGTTTTCGATGCAGAAACAATTGCGTTTTTCAAATTTTCCGAACCCCACGAAGCACGACGACGCCACTCGCCCCCCCCGGTGGGGGTTCGGCCCCCCGACTTCCTGTGTTTCGGTAAACCCTTTGTATATAAACGTTTTCTGATGCAGAATCAATTGCCACGGTTTTTCAAATTTTTCGAACCCCACGCAGCGCGACAATTGACGGAAATCGGCCCCCGTCATTCTCTTTTCTGATATCTCCTCTGTAAACGTTTTCTGATGCAGAAACAATTGCGTTTTAAATTTTCCGAACCCCACGCACCGCGACGACCCCCCCGGTAGGAGTTCGCCCCCGTCATCCTGTTTTTCGATAACCCCTCCTGTAAACGACTTCTGCTGCAGAAAAAATTGCGTTTTTACAAAGTTTCCGAACCCCCAGCACCGTGACGCCCCCCCCCCCCGGTGGATGTTCGGCCACCCGTCATCATGGTTTTCGATAACCCCTCTGTAAACGTTTTCTGATGCAGAAACAATTGCGTTTTTCAAATTTTCCGAACCCCACGCAGGGCGACGACCCCCCCCCCGTGAGAGATCGGCCCCCGTCATCCTCTTTTCTGAAAACCCCTCTGTAAACGTTTTCTGATGCAGAAACAATTGCGTTTTTTCAAATTTTCCGAACCCCACGAAGCGCGACGACGCCCTCCCCACGGTGGGAGTTCGGCCCCCCGACTTCCTGTGTTTCGGTAAACCCTTTGTATATAAACGTTTTCTGATGCAGAATCCAATTGCGATTTTTCAGATTTTTTGCGAATCCCACGCACCGCGATCCACCCCCCCCCCCCCGGTGGGAGTTCTGCCCCCCGTCGTCCTGTTTTCCGATAGCCCCTCTGTAAACGTTTTCTGATGCAGAAACTGTTGCGTTTTTACAAATTTTCCGCACCCCACGCACCGCGACAACCCCCGCCCCCCCCCCGGTGAGATCGGTTCCCGTCGTCCTGTTTTCTGATAACCCCTCTGTAAACGTTTTCTGATGGTTAAACAATTGCGTTTTCTCAAATTTTCCGAACCCCTCGAAGCGCGACGACGCCCTCCCCCCCCCCCCCGGTGGGAGTTCGTTACCCCGACTTCCTGTGTTTCGGTAAACCCCTTGTATATAAACGTTTTCTGATGCAGAATCAATTGCGTTTTTTCAGATTTTGCGCGAATTCCACGCACCGCGATTTCACCCCCCCCCCCCGGTGGGAGTTCTGCCCCCCGTCTTCCTGTTTTCCGATACCCCTCTGTAAACGTTTTCTGATGCTGAAACAATTGCGTTTTTACAAATTTCCCGGCCCCCCCGCCCCGCGACGACCCCCCCCCGTGGGAGATCGGCCCCCGTCATCCTCTTTTCTGATAACCTCTCTGTAAACGTTTTCTGATGCAGAAACAATTGCGCTTTTTTAAATTTCCCGAACCCCACGCACCTCGACGACCGCCCCCCCCCCCCCCGGTAGGTTTTCGCGCCCCCCGTCGTCCTGTTTTTCGACAACCCCTCTGTAAACGACTTCTACTGCAGAAACAATTGCGTTTTTTCTACAAATTTTCCGAACCCCTCGAAGCGCGACGACGCCTTCCCCCCCCCCCGGTGGGAGTTCGGCCCCGACTTCCTGTGTTTCGGTAAACCCTTTGTATATAAACGTTTTCTGATGGTTAAGCAATTGCGTTTTTCAGATTTTGCGAATCCCACGCACCGCGATTACCCCCCCCCCCCGGTGGCAGTTCGCCCCCCCCGTCGTCCTGTTTTCCGAGAACCCCTCTGTAAACGATTTCTGCTGCAGAACCAATTGCGTTTTTACAAAGTTTCCGAACCCCACGCACCGCAACGACCCCACCCGTGGAATTTCGGTCCCCCGTCTTCCTGTTTTCCGGAAAATCTTTTCTAAAACAATAGCGTCTTTAAATTTTCCGTCCCCCACGCACCGCGACGACTCCCCCACCCCCCAGTGGAAGTTCGCCCCCCCCTCGTCGTCCTGTTTTCCGATAACCCCTCTGTAAACGTTTTCTGATGCCACACCAATTGCGCTTCTTCAAATTTTCCGAGCCCCACGCACCGCGAGGCCCCCCCGGTGGGAGTTCGGCCCCCGTCGTCCTGTTTTCCGACAACCCCTCTGTAAACGTTTTCTGATGGTGAAGCAATTGCGTTTTTTCAAATTTTCCGAATCCCACGCAGCCTGACGACCCCCCCCCCCCCGGTGGGAGATCGGCCCCCCGTCTTCCTGTTTTCCGATAAACCCTAGGTATGTAAACGTTTTCTGATGCAGAATCAGTTGCGTTTTTACAAATACTCTGAACCCCACGCACCGCGACGACCCCCCCGTGGGAGTTCGGCCCCCGTCATCCTGTTTTCTGATAACCCCTCTGAAAACGTTTTCTGATGCAGAATCAATTGCGTTTTTTTCAAATTTTCCGAACCCCACGAAGCGCGACGACGCCCTCCCCCCCCCGGTGGGAGTTCGGCCCCCCGTCTTCCTGTTCTTCGGTAAACCCTTTGTATATAAACGTTTTCTGATGCAGAAACAATTGCGTTTTTACAAATTTTCCGTACTCCACGCACCGCGACGACCCCCCCCCCCCCCGGTAGGAGTTCCCCCCCGTCGTCCTGTTTTCTGATAACCCCTCTGTAAACGTTTTCTGCTGCAGAACCAATTGCGTTTTTAAATTTTCCGAACCCCGCGCCCCGCGACGAACCCCCCCCCCCCCGTCGTGCTGTTTTTCGATAACCCCTCTGTAAACGACTTGTGCTGCAGAAACTATTGCGTTTTTACAAAGTTTCCGAACCCCCCGCACCTACCGACCCCCCCGTGGGATTTCGGTCCCCCGTCTTCCTGTTTTCCGGAAAACCTTTTCTAAAACATTAGCTTTTTAAATTTTCCGTACCCCGCGCACCGCGACGACCCCCCCCCGGTGGGAGTTCACCCCCCTCGTCGTCCTGTTTTCCGATAACCCCTCTGTAAACGTTTTCTGATGCCGCAAGAATTGCGCTTCTTCAAATTTTCCGACCCCCACGCACCGCGACGCCCTCCCGGTGGGAGTTCGGCCCCCCGTCGTCCTGTTTTCCGACAACCCCTCTGTAAACGTTTTCTGATGCAGAAACAATTGCGTTTTTACACATTTTTACATTGTATGTAATTCCTACAACGGTGTTTTGGAGCTTTTTACTGTCAGGAAGCCGAGTTTAGCTTCCTGGCCGTGTGGGTTAGCTTAGTTGTTGTGTGGCGAGTTTGGGAGAGGCTATCAGTTGCGCTACAGCGGAAAAATGCTGGAAACAAGTAGGGAAAAATGCCCTAGACGGGCATGCAGAGTGTAGAATAGGGAAGGAGGCAGGGCGGAAAAATGCCAATAGATTTTGCAGTCGGCGCTGAAAATGAAAGAAACTAGGGTTCAGCGCCGAATAGGGAATGCAGTCGGCGCTGAAAATGATAGAAACTAGGTTCAGCGCCGAATAGGGAATGCAGTCGGCGCTGAAAATGATAGAAACTAGGGTTCAGTGCCGAATAGGGAATGCAGTCGGCGCTGAAAATGATAGAAACTAGGTTCAGCGCCGGGAGAATCGGCGCTGAAAATGATAGAAACTAGGCAGCGCCGAATGGCAGTCGGCGCTGAAAATGATAGAAACTAGGTTCAGCGCCGAATAGGGTAATGGGCGGGTCATGTTGCGTGGAAGAGGCACTTTCTCCGTCCATCCTATTCGCGTGAACTGCGAAACTTAGAGCACTGTGGACAAGTTCAGATGACTATATACGGATTCTGTGATGATAAATCTCGAGCTGTGCGTGTTGAGAATAAATTGAGATGTGTACCTTAACTAACAATATTTCAACCGCACCGAGATGTTAGGTTGCAAATGACGGTTTTAATTGTTTCTATAATTTATTATTATTGTAACTGTTTTGCAAGATAACTCTATTTTCGTAAATAAATAATAGATTGATACTAATACATAAACAATAACTAAAGCCGTGGTAGAAGTAAAAGAAAGAGGAGTTCTAATAAAAGTTAGTTCTATCAACGTCTTTCTATTCGTAGCCGTGTGATTGGAAGCCCTATGTCTAAGCTAAAAAGGGGCTATGAATTTTATAGTTTGAGCAAAAGATCCATAATTTGCAGTTTTAGTGTCCATTTCCAAGGGCTGATTTGTTTACGCTGTACAATTGTATGGTAATTTCGCCTTTAAGCGACTCGTGCTGAGCAGTTCACGCGAATAGGATGGACGGAGAAAGTGCCTCTTCCACGCAACATGACCCGACAGCCGTCCCTATTCGGCGCTGAACCTAGTTTCTATCATTTTCAGCGCCGACTGCATTCCCTATTCGGCGCTGAACCTAGTTTCTATCATTTTCAGCGCCGACTGCATTCCCTATTCGGCACTGAACCCTAGTTTCTATCATTTTCAGCGCCGACTGCATTCCCTATTCGGCGCTGAACCTAGTTTCTATCATTTTCAGCGCCGACTGCATTCCCTATTCGGCGCTGAACCCTAGTTTCTTTCATTTTCAGCGCCGACTGCAAAATCTATTGGCATTTTTCCGCCCTGCCTCCTTCCCTATTCTACACTCTGCATGCCCGTCTAGGGCATTTTTCCCTACTTGTATATACCATCGTGAAGTTCGGGAATCGTGGGAAGGGCGTTTGGGGAGTCCGGGTGGAACACCAAAGGTGACCCTGTCTGACTCCCTTGTTGCAACAAAATTCCGAACTTTCAAAGTCCCAAAAAATTTGCTGAGAAGCAGCGGGAGCTACAACAATACACCCCTAGGATAGTTTTGGATGCTCTTTAGGGCGGTGCGCGGGGGTTTTTTCCGGGGGGTGTTTCGTAGGGGGGGGGGAGAGTGGTGGGGGGGGGGGGACTAGGGGGGGGGTGGTTCGTGGAAGGAGGTGGGGAGGGTGTTAGTGGGGGCCGCGGGGGGGGCGGGGGGGGGCCGGGGGCGCCCTCCCTCTTCTACAGAAATATCTACAGTGAGCAGGTTTCTCTTATTTGGGGTTTGGGGGTGGGGGTGCGGGAGCACTACAGCATAGGCTATAGTAGGTTTCGCCCGGACCCCGGTGGCGCCCTGGCCAGGGGTCCGGACCGGGGACCGGGTCCAAAATGGCCAAAAATCGATTTTTCCAAAAGTGGCCAAGTTTGGTATCAAATGAAAGCCCTTGGTGAGGCGAATATTTTTTGTCATTGGAGGACCCCTCCAAAGTGGACCCAGCGGCCTGTGGCGCCCTGACCAGGGTCCGGACCGGTCCAAAATGGCCAAAAATCGATTTTTCCAAAAGTGGCCAAGTCTGGTATCAAATGAAAGCCATTGGTGAGGCGAACATTTTTGTCATTGGAGGACCCCTCCAAAGTGGATCCAGCGGCCTGTGGCGCCCTGACCAGGGTCCGGACCGGTCCAAAATGGCCAAAAATCGATTTTTCCAAAAGTGGCCAAGTTTGGTATCAAATGAAAGCCCTTGGTGAGGCGAATATTTTTTGTCATTGGAGGACCCCTCCAAAGTGGACCCAGCGGCCTGTGGCGCCCTGACCAGGGTCCGGACCGGTCCAAAATGGCCAAAAATCGATTTTTCCAAAAGTGGCCAAGTCTGGTATCAGATGAAAGCCCTTGGTGAGGCGAACATTTTTTGTCATCGGAGGACCCCTCCAAAGTGGACCCAGCGGCCTGTGGCGCCGTGACCAGGGTCCGGACCGGTCCAAAATCAATTTTTTGAAAGGTTTTCAAGTTTGGTATCAAATGAAAGCCCTTGGTGAGGCGAACATTTTATCTCATTGGAGGACCCCTCCAAACTGGTCTCTAGCGACCTGTGGCGCCCTGGCAAGGGGTCCTAATTGGTCAAAAATCAAAATTTCCAAAAGTTGTCAAATTTGGTTTTAAATGAAAGCCCAAAATGAGCAGAGCAGCTTTTGTCATGTATATATAACTGCATATCCAAGGTTACGGTGCTGGTTGGCTTTTAAAATAGCCTTCCTGCCTAAGATAACGCACCGTGTAAAAAGTTCTGAATAGGCCATGAACAGTGGCCTTCCAGCCTAAGATAACGCTCCGTGTATAATGTTCTATAGAGGCCATGAACAGTGGCCTTCCAGCCTAAGATGACGCACCGTGTAAAAAGTTCTGAAAAGGCCATGAACAGTGGCCTTCCAGCCTAAGATAACGCTCCGTGTATAATGTTCTGTAGAGGCCATGAACAGTGGCCTTCCAGCCTAAGATGACGCACCGTGTATAAAGTTCTGAAAAGGCTATTAACAGGCATTTTTCCGTTTCAGCAAATACATTCAGTTGAACTAGAACGTTTTCATCCAGCCTGTTTGCGGTAGCTAGCTTTGCTTACATTGTGTGTATATATGTCACGTTACATGAGCAGGCACATTCAGACCTCTCGTTTGAACGTTCATATCTCGGGCCTTTGGTTTTAACGTTACCTGAGAGGGCCTATCGTTTCTTTAACACTCACTAAAAGGTGCAATGAACTCTCCATGTAAAATACGCATATGTGCATGACTCCAATTTATATAAATGTAAACATTGAGTCTAGCGCCAGTCGGTCAAAGCCAAAGGTCAACTATATCAAAGACACCGCTATTAGAGTTTCATACGTACGTACGTTATAATGAAGTTGTTAAAAAGTTTGGCCAAAAATTGCCTTCTGAACAGAATTTTGAAACAGCAAAATGTTTTAGCACAAAGTGCTGGCAGGCCTCGCACGCAGTGATTTTCAAAAAGTAGGAAAAAAGTAGGAAGAAATTTTCAAAAAAGTAGGAAAAAGGTAGGAAATAAAAGTAGGAATTTGAGCAAAAAAGTAGGAATTTTCCTATAAAAACTGCATTCCATGAACCTTAATTTGGCACCAAAATGCTATTTCGTGCAAGCATTGGACAAAAGGTCAGGGTTATTTCCGGTAGTTGGAAAATGTTTGTGAAATTAGCGGTAAAATTGAAATTTTATATTATATGTATATAAATATTTATACTTTTTAAGATTTTTTTAAAAAGTTTGCAAATTCTCTAAAATAGGTATAGCGCGGCGGGAAAAAACCCAATTCGATATGCGGGAAAAAACCCATCGCCAGTGTGAGTCACCCATATGAGCTAGATCGGATTTTAATAGCCTATCTTAAAGAGCGTTCAAAACTACCCTAGAGGGTGTATTATTGTAGTTCCCCCTGCCTCTCAGCAAATTTTTTGGGACTTTGAAAATTTTGGAATTTTTGGTCCCAACATGGGGGTCAGGCAGGGTCAACTTTGGGGGGTCACCCTGAACTACTGGAAAGACTTAGCCCAAAACGGATTATAGTTTCACAGAGGATATGTCTCGAACATCACGATGGTGTATGCAATTTGGCTCTAATACCTGTGGTGGCGGTGCGACCTGGGGGTGACCTAGACTCGGCGGGAAAAAAACCCATGTGCGGGAAAAAAACCCAAATTTCAAAATGAAATTTTTGTCTAACCATTAGCAGCAAAGGAAAAATTCATGCATTTCTTAGCTCAGTAGAGCCTCCTGATTAATTTGGTATAGATTTTACCTAGGTTCGACCTTCAATGTGAGGTCCAGGTGGCCAAAATCTGAGATGGTGCCATTTCAAGCCAAATTTTCAAATTTCGCCAAAAACCGCTAATTTTTCACTAAAATAGGTCGGGTTTTGCTTTAAATACAATAAAAACACGTTTTCTATGTGATAGGATGCTTAAACTGCAGAAATTAAGCAAATTTCAAAAATTTCCAAAATTTGCCTATGTTTACGTGTTAAACATACGAAATTTTGAAAAGTCAATTTTACATGATTTTTTGCAAAAATATTGATATTTTATGATTCAGATGTACTAAAAATGACCCGCTCTTTCGAATAGTGTAGTCAAAACCGTTCTGGCGTGCTTGCAGCAAAAAAAGTCGGCTGGGTTTTTCCCGCCCATGGGTTTTTTTCCGCATTGCGTTTTTTCCCATCGGTTTGGTCGAAAATTTCTCACCAACCGTAAGTGATAGAGAGACGTTTTATGGCTCATTTTGAAGCTCTTCGCAAGGCCTCATGGTAGTTATCGTTAGATTTTCGATTTGTCGCTTAATAAAAAAGTTACAGCCAAAATTCGAAAATTTGGGTTTTTTCCCGCCGCGCTATACATACATAGTCTAATTGGAATTTGGATTGAATTAAATTCCTTAAAGTTTACTCCTGCTAGAATTTGTGCCGAACATCCCAAAACTGAGTCAATTAATGAATCCGTCAGTTCTACAATTCTACAAGCTGCTATAGACTAACCTGGGTTTAAATGGGCTGTAGCTTTTTCTGTAATGAGGTTACTCTTCAAATGTGATGAGATGATTGACATCTGATCAGACAACTGAGATTCTGCTGAAGCGGAAAAATGCCGTTTCTCAGCGACTAAAATGGCAGAAACCAGCTTTGTGCGCCGAATAGGGAATCTACTCGGCGACTAAAATGAAAGAAACCAGCTTTGTCGCCGAATAGGGAATTCCCTCCTTCCGCCCTATTCGCGCGAACTTTGAAGCCTGTTATGTGTTGCTTTGCTGAATAATGAGAGAGCTTCGGAATGGCAGAATTACTTCAGAATGCAAAACAACAGTTTTATCAAACACTTACGTAAGTCAAGGTTTTCACAGACATAAATACGCTGTCTTCGATGTGCTATCATCAGAAACATTGAGAGCATATATATATATATATATATATATATATATATAGCAAGCTTAACAAAAAAAAATCAAAATTCGGTTTTTTGGCTGGAACTTTCGCAAAACTAAACCAAATCGATTACTTTGAGGACCCATGGATAGGTCTTGGGCTAAGCTTTAAAACCACCCCGGTTTCGTTGCTCTACGGCCTACCAGTAAGTAGCAGTGGACGAAAATGTGTGATTTTTTTTTGTTAAAGGTTTAACAAATAAAAAATCACCCGTTAACAAAAAAAAATCAGTGGCGGATCGGATCCCAGAGAGCAGCTAGCAACTTTTTCTCATCAGTTTTGGATAGAGCGCACTAAATAACGTATTTAGAACCCCAAACCGCTAACCTAGTGCTCCAACTAAGGCAACTGACCCCGCCGAAGTCTTAGTGGTCACTGATGGCCCCCGACAGCGTCCAGTATGAAGTCTGGTGGCTCTAAAGTGCCGTTTTAAAGGCTAAAACGTTGTTTTTTCGTGTTTGTGAGTGATTATAACCTATTTCCAGCCATTTTGGCAGAGAAACTCAGAACTTCATATTTTGGTGGGGTATGACCCACGGTCACGTGACCCCTGCCGGACCCGTCCGGACCCTCCAGGTACCAACTGGACAGTCCCAAGTGGCTATAAACATGTCCTAGGGGGTTTTCGAGGGCGCTGAATTCAAATCTGGCGTTAGTTTTTAGGTAACTATGGGCTAATACTGACTTCTGAAATCACGGTTACCGTCGGACGGTCCAGGCCTGGCTGGTTACCAGGTTGGACTCCCAGAAGTGTCAGGTAACCTCAAAAACAACGTATATAAGGGTTTTCGAGGTCGCTGAGCTCGATTTTGACGTTAGTTTTGCTCTAGCTGCTGTTCTGACTTCAGTAACGAAACATAAAAATGATTTTTTATTTGTTAAAATTTTAACAAAAAAAAATCACGCACCCCAGGACGGCTCAGAGGTCCGACTGGGAACTTCTATATATGTATCGATAGCCCACAGTCAGGACATGTCACATGCACAATATGGGTTGCCTAGAGTTTTCCTTTAGCAAATAGCAGCCGAAATTCGAACTTCGGTCATGAACGTTTTTGAGGTCACTTTTGGGTACCCTCACTTAAAGGTCTGCCCTGAACGCATGGAGAGGGCCTAGGGGCTCAAACTCACAGGCTGTAATGTCGAGATATGTGGCTATCACCATGCAAAAAATTGGGTCTCTGCGACTTTCCTGTGACTCAGGGTGGGGTGATTTTTTTTTTGTTAAAATTTCGGGTGATTTTTTTTTGTTAAGCTTGCTATATAGGTGTGCTATGTGCTGATCTTGCCGAGAATTGATACAATCAAACATTATATAAAATGAAATGCGATTGATTGTATATGTTTTAGCACAAGGACTGTCGACCACAAATTGTTTAAACTGCGTATATACGTACTTATTGTTGCTTTCTGTTGGTCCTGCTAGCGGTTGTATGCATAAAATATTTACGGATCACATAGCTAAAAAAGAAATTAATCTAGCGCCACCCCTAGTCACCACGCAATCGGTACGGGAAATGTCATATTGAGCGCAATGCTTACGTTTGCAGTTCCTAACAGAATAATTACCTATATATTTCCTCCCGAAAGACGATAAGTTCGCGCGAATAGGGCGGAAGGAGGGAATTCCCTATTCGGCGACAAAGCTGGTTTCTTTCATTTTAGTCGCCGAGTAGATTCCCTATTCGGCGCACAAGGCTGGTTTCTTTCATTTTAGTCGCCGAGTAGATTCCCTATTCGGCGCACAAAGCTGGTTTCTGTCATTTTAGTCGCTGAGAAACGGCATTTTTCCGCTTCAGCAGAATCTCAGTTGTAACCATGCACCGTGTATTTAACATTCAAGTCTTTCCCTATTCTACCAAGTTGGTTGCCCGTCGAGGGCATTTTCCCCCCTAGTTATATATCCCCTTTTATGCGGAGCATTTTATTTACTTGTAAATGTGCACGTGTTGACCTGTTGTGAGTATGTCTTTAGTCTTCGTTACTGTGGAAATGTGGTTTTTCGCGTAAAACTAGGACAATTTACTCATTAACTCCTTATAAATGGCTAAACACACAGTGTGCATCCGGATACGAATATCGATCCGGATGTAATTTGCCAAGCTATGATGTGCGCCGGAGCTCCGCTGCGACGTTTCGGTGCTTCGGAGCGGGCTTCTGCTCCGGAGCTCCGGGTACCCGGAGCAGCCATTTTCAAGCTTTGATGCCTGTCTGTTGCTCATAACTTGGGTAATATTGAAATATTTGAAGAGTTTTCATGATTTCTTACTGTAGTCTCCTCACGAACAGTGCGTAAGAACAATGAATTAGTGCTCGAATTATTTTTAATAATTTTTGTACTTTTTCAAGACTGCTGTATGATTCGTTTTCGGAGACAATTTTTCCAACTTGTCCAGCCTGATGATAAAAGTGAAAATTAAAATATAGTTCTGAGCTACGACCTCTAAGAATAAATTGTTTCAATGCAACGTTTTTAATTAATTGCCATTAATTAAACCATTAATCCATCAATTATCCTCTTTTCCGATGAAATCCATTCTTCTATGTAGACTTTCAATGTCTCACACATCTTTTCTAATATTTTCCAGACATAATTTCTCCTTGTTCAAATTTGTTTTATGATTACATATATACGTATATACTTTTTAAAAGTTAAACAGTAATCTGGTCCACGTTTGTTAAATTTGCAACATATAAGCATCATGGATTCAAAAATTTAATTTTTTACGAAATTCTCGTAATGAATTTTATGGTTCTCGTATGAAATTTATACTTAGCAAATCTTGAAAAAGTGAGACATTAGAACTAAACGGCAGTAACCTAACATTGGCTTTTATGTAAACGCAACATAATGCATACTGCATAATAAACTTCTGTGAATTAGGTAGTGCGCGTCAGCGCACTAC
>JASAND010028557.1:0-34802 GCA_030248195.1 Trissonchulus latispiculum
GAAATTTGAGGTTGTTTTCTTAGTTGTTGAAAATACGACCATAGACTGCATTCTGGGAGCGTCATTTCTAGGGAAACACAAGGTAATTGTCAATTTCGAAGAGGGAACTCTTTACTAAGTTGCTAGCTAGGTTCGATGGCAATATCAAACTCCCGAATTCTGAAATCCGCAGTTCCTCGCGTCTTGGTAATGAAACCAGCCCAGTTGTACTTTCTGATGACCTTGTGCTACCCCCTTTTTCTGAAACTTTGGCCGCCGGTGAAATTACTCGGCGAGTAGCCGGAGTTTCCAATAGTCTGCTTGTGGAACCTATTGTTCCAAATTTCTCTGATTCCAAGCAGCAATTCTTGCTGGGCAGATGTGTCGTCTCTCGGAACAGGTACATTCCTTTGCGCTTAGCGAACCCCACAAACGCAGAACTATTTCTGCACCGTGGGCTGACAGTAGGCACTGCCTCTGCTCATTTAGGAGTTAGCGCGGTTAGAGAAGATATTCTTTCCTGCAACGCAGTGAACTCTGCCTCCACGGCTAATAAGGACCCGGTTTCAGCCCAGTCGAACCCAATGGTACCTTTAGGAGTGAATTTAAGTAATGCCAAGGCTCAATTGTCGCCGCAGGAATACGATCAGCTGGTTCAACTCCTTACGGAGTATTCTGATAGGTTTTCAACTGGAGATCATGACATGGGTTTGACCAATGTCATAGAGCATCGTATCGAAACCACATCGGATCAACCGATAAAGCAGCAACACTACCGCGAGCCCGAGTCTAGGAAGAAGGTAATTGAAGAAAATATTCAGAGCATGCTAGAACGCGGTATCATTAGTCCGAGTACTAGCCCATGGGCTTCGCCCATAGTTATTGTAAAGAAGAAGGATGGCAGCGACAGGTTTTGCATAGATTTCCGTCGTCTTAACGCTGTCACGATAAAAGACTCTCATCCTATACCTCGGATTGATGAATCGCTGGATACTTTAGGGTCCGCTAAGTGTTTCACAAGCTTAGATCTATGTTCAGGCTACTGGCAAATACCCATGGCGGAGAAGGACAAGGAGAAAACAGCCTTTGTCTGCCAGAACGGACTCTACCAGTTCAACGTCATGCCGTTTGGGCTGTGTAATGCGGCAGCGACGTTCCAACGGATGATGCAATTTGTTCTTAGTGGGTTGACTAGCAAAATCTGTTTAGTCTATATTGATGACATCATTATCTTTTCGGAAACATTTGAGGAACATTTGGTTAGGCTTCGCGAGGTCCTAGAGCGGTTGAGGTCGGCAAACCTCAAGCTCAAAGGAAAGAAATGCTCATTTTGTCAGTTACAGGTAGTGTACCTAGGACATCCAGTGAGTGCCAAGGGCGTCCAGCCCGATCCTGCCAAGACCGAAGCTATCAGTAAGTTGACCGCTCCGAGGAGTACTAAGGAGGCGCGAAGTTTTCTTGGTCTAGCTTCCTACTATCGTCATTTCATTCCGAACTTGTCGCATGTCACTGAACCCATCTCCAGGCTTCTGAGAAAGAACGTCCCGTTCAGGTGGAGTACTGATTGTCAGAAAGCGTTCGAAACAGTAAAGAGGGTGCTGACCAGCGAGCCCTTGTTACGTAGACCGGATTTTTCGCAGCCATTTATTGTATATTCAGATGCTTCGGACAGCGGCCTTGGGGCAGTGTTGTCCCAGCAAAGGGAAGGAGAGGAAGTAGTTATATGCTATGCCAGTAGAGGGTTGCGTCCCAGTGAGCAGAATTATTCCACCATAGAGAAGGAAGCACTAGCCATGCACTGGGCAGTAGAAGACAAGTTCAGACCGTATCTTTATGGTCATGAGTTTAAGCTGGTAACAGACCATAACCCTTTGCAGTGGATCCGAAGTATTAAGAACCCGAAAGGTAGATTAGCTCGTTGGTCTATGGATCTTGGTCAGTATAACATCACTGACGTAGTTTACAGGCGTGGCAAGGACAACGGGAACGCGGATTATCTCTCCCGTAACCCGACATTGGCAGCAATCATTTCAGCCGGCTTTCCTTCAAGTATTTCATTGGAAGAGTTAGCAGAGGCCCAGCGGAAAGATCCCTTCTGCTTAAAGCACCTTCGTCAGTTGGAGTCTAGAGACACGTCACCTAGTGGCTATTGCATCGACAATGGGTTGTTATGCAAATACAGTAGGCGTCTTAAGAATCGTAGAGTTGTCATCCCCGAAAGTTTAAAGTCAAAATTTTTAAGTGGAGTGCATGGTGGTCTTTTAGCAGGTCACTTTGGATTCAAGCGAACACTTTCGCGGCTTTCGCCACGGTTCTTCTGGCCAGGTATGGCTCGTGATGTTGAGAGTTGGTGCAGAAAGTGTTCTGGATGTCAACCTGTTAAGAGTTCAACAGTTGGTAGACCTCCACTACAGCAAATACTAGCAGACAAGCCTTTTGAACGCGTAGGCGTAGATATCTTAGGCCCACTTTCGAGAACACGAACGGGAAACCGTTTTGCTATCGTATTTATAGACTATTTCACAAAATGGGCGGTAACAGCAAGTTGCCGAAAGGCTGATGCAGCTACAGTTGCTAAAACCCTCGTTGACTCCGTGGTACTACAGCACGGTTGTCCGGTGGTACTTCAGTCTGATAGAGGGGCTGCATTTATGTCTAAGTTGTTAAGGAAGGTAACTAGCCTCCTTGAAATTAAGCAATTGTATTCAACGCCTTTTCACCCACAAAGCAACGGCCTGGTAGAAAGATTAAATAGGACAGTGGCTGAACAAACTTCAGTTTGTGTCCAGGGCTCTCCGAGAAAATGGGATAGATTCTTGCCTTACGTGACTTTTGCTTACAACAGTAGCGTGCACAGCTCCACCGGTATTAGTCCTTTTCAAATGCTATTTGGAAGGCTGCCCAGATTACCGTCTGATTTAGTAAGCATTGGGCACGACCTACCGAGCTCCGACGTTAAAGAGTACTACGACTTTCTTAGGCAAGGACTAGCGCAGTTGCATGCCAAAGCTCTAGGAGGGCAGAGAAAGGCCCACAACTGGCAAGAAAGAGCCCACAAATCTAAGGCTAGGTCGCCAGCGCTCATGCCTGGTCAGTTAGTTTTGCTCCGGAACTTCTACAGAAACAAGAAGTTTGACCGAAGGTGGCAAAGACCTTATCGCGTAAAGAAGAAGCTATCTCCGGCGACGTGTGTCCTCCAGGATTTAGACAGCAACGAAACATTTTGTGCACATGCCCGAAATTTACGGCCTTTGCAAGTTTAGGATTCGTTCTAGTAGTTTTCTTCCTTTCTTTTTGGCGCCAACTATCTTTCCTTCTCGACTATCCTATAGCTTCTCAGCTACGAGTCTCGTTTCCTTTCTTTGCAGTAAAATTGGATAACTGCTGCTGGTCTATTAAGACGAAAACATAAAGTAAGCTTAACGACCCGCATTGCAGTTTGATAATTTCGGATTAGTTTTATTTAGTATGTTTCGTTTTGTTTCCTTACTGACGTCTGGGCATCACCTGCTGTCGTTGACCATTTGTTTGGGTGTTAGCCTTCTATACAACCGTTGCCTCTCTAATCTGAATTTTATATAGACGGCGTATACCGGGATGCTACAAGTCTTGCGACAGTTTCGGCTAAGTTGAGCGGAAACCCGTTGTACACATTTCTTGAATATGCAGCTTGACTGGGAATACCTTACGGTGGCTACGTAGGCGCCGGTGAAAATATAAAGTAGCTGGAGCCTATACTGCAACTTAAGGTGGTGATTCCCTTTGGTCACATAAAGTTTGCACCATTATTACTCATTCATTACTTGGAGTTAAGAATCCATTTTTATATCAAAATGTAGCTTGACATTTTCTCTTTTTAATGCATGCCACAAAACTAATGTTGCTTTTCTAAAATATTTTTAACCCATTTTAGAAGGAGTATAATTTTCCAGAATTTTTGCAGACTCAAGTAAATTTTTTCGCGAGACATTGGCTATATCATTCGATACCTCCATCAAATAGCTGGGGACGATTTTTTATTTATTGTGAAAACGCTTTTCGTTTTGGAGAAATAAGCTGAAATGTGTGCGTAATCTGTATTTTGCCTACTTTTTCCAAATTTGTCAAGCGATTACTTTAACTAGAAAGCAGCAATCGGGGCAACTAAAAAATCGTCCCTGGGTATATTTGTGCAGAACACATTTGTTCAGTAGCAGCCCTCCAGCTTGCATGGTGAATGCTCCACAATCTTTGGAAAAAAATTGGTCGTGTTTTTGCAAAAACTACAAGTTTTATGATAGCAGCCTACAGGATAGCAGTTGGAAGACGATCATGCGTCGGATATGTCCCTGTGAGACCTTCAGAACGACGCCCTTAGTTTGATTTGACGGCTTGTATATTTGGAGAAATGATAGAGTATTTGATTTCTGCAAAAATGACAAGTTTTCGACGCCAAAACAAGAAAATCGGCTATATCTCAAGGTAGAGAAAAGCTAGAAACCTACTTTAAAAAGCAAAAATGTGAAGCGCAATGAGATCTTTCGAATGAATATAGTCATAGCTGTATAGCAGCTGCCAAACGTTCAGAAATTGGGAAAAACCACTCTGACCAGAAATCTCGAATTTTTGAATCGGGATTGCGCGGAGGGTGTTAGAACGCTAAAAGAAATTATTTCGGAAAGTTTCATCAAATTTCATCTGGATTTACGCCGCCAAACAACAATATGTGCCCAAAAGGAATCACCACCTTAAGGGATTCCAAAGAGTTATTAAATTGGCAACGTAGACAATGGTGAAAACATAAAGTAGCTAGTGCCTACAGCATTTTAGAGTTCAACAGAAATTTTAGCAAATACAAATTTTCTTTGTTTTGCTGTAAATATTAAATCTGTGTGGCCATACAGACTAATGTACATAGTTGCATAATGCTATTAGTATTGCTACGCTGCTCGTTTCGTTTGATTTGGTTATTTGTTTGTTTGTTTGTTAGTTCGTTTGATCCTAAGTGTCCAAGTTTTTTTCGTAAAAGGGGAAGGAAATGTAAAAACAGTTTTGAGCTTATAATGAGATTTGTTCGACTACTATGAAAAGCTAGTAAAAAGGAGACACAAAAATACCAGCAAAACCCAGACAAAAAGTATATGAAGAGAGAGGGGAGTCAGTTGGAATACATTTAGGAAGGCTAAAAACATTCGATTCGAGTAGTGTCTTGCTTACTAACGAGTTGCGTTATTTTGATGGTGAACTGGAGCAGTTAGTAAAAGCGTGTTACTATAATTCATCTAGCAACACCTAAGCTATGATTATTATTGACTGACTTCTCGGCAAAGCGAACTTTCCACCTACGACCCTCCATCACATTCGAAGGTTTTGTGTGTTTGTTTGTTTGTTTTCTTCTTTGTTTGTTTGTTTGTTTCTTTCTTTCTTTGTTTGTTTCTTTGTGTTTGTTTGTTTCTTTGTCTGTTTGTTTGTTTTTTGTTTGTTTGTTTCTTTGTTTGTTTGCTTGTTTGTTTGTTTCTTTGTTTGCTTCTTCGTTTGTGTATATATTTGTGTTCAGCGAACGATGTCATGTTTGTGTGTATATATTATGTGTACATATGTGTGTTAAGTGAACGATGTCACGAACGATGTCATGGGGCTAGGGGTATGTGTATGTGTGTATGCTGAACGATGTCACGAACGATGTCATTGGGTACCCATGTATGTGTAGGGGTATTTGTATGTGTGTATGCTGAACGATGTCACGAACGATGTCACGGGGGTACCCATGTATGTGTAGGGGTATGTGTATGTGTGTATGTTGAACGATGTCACGAACGATGTCATGGGGGTCCCCATGTATGTGTAGGGGTATGTGTATGTGTGTATGCTGAACAATGTCACGAATGATGTCATGGGGGTCCCCATGTATGTGTAGGGGTATGTCTGTGTATGCTGAACGATGTCATGGGGGTACCCATGTATGTGTAGGGGTATGTGTATGTGTGTATGCTGAACGATGTCACGAACGATGTCATGGGATATCCATGTATGTGTAGGAGTATGTGTATGTGTGTATGCTGAACAATGTCACGAACGATGTCACGGGGGTACCCATGTATGTGTAGGGGTATGTGTATGTGTGTATGCTGAACAATGTCACGAACGATGTCATGGGGGTCCCCATGTATGTGTAGGGGTATGTGTATGTGTGTATGCTGAACAATGTCACGAACGATGTCATGGGGGTCCCCATGTATGTGTAGGGGTATGTGTATGTGTGTATGCTGAACGATGTCACGAACGATGTCATGGGGTACCCATGTATGTGTAGGGGTATGTGTATGTGTGTATGCTGAACGATGTCATGGGGGTCCTCATGTATGTGTAGGGGTATGTGTATGTGTGTATGCTGAACAGTGTCACGAACGATGTCATGGGGATCCCCATGTATGTGTAGGGGTATGTCTGTGTATGCTGAACGATGTCACGAACGATGTCATGGGGGTCCCCATGTATGTGTAGGGGTATGTATATGTGTGTATGCTGAACGATGTCACGAACGATGTCATGGGGTACCCATGTATGTGTAGGGGTATGTGTATGTGTGTATGCTGAACGATGTCACGAACGATGTCATGGGGGTACCCATGTATGTGTAGGGGTATGTGTATGTGTGTATGCTGAACGATGTCACGAACGATGTCATGGGATACCCATGTATGTGTAGGGGTATGTGTATGTGTGTATGCTGAACGATGTCACGAACGATGTCATGGGGGTCCCCATGTATGTGTAGGGGTATGTGTGTGTGTATGCTGAACGATGTCACGAACGATGTCATGGGGGTACCCATGTATGTGTATGTGTGTATGCTGAACGATGTCACGAACGATGGGGGTACCCACGTATGTGTAGGGGTATGTGTATGTGTGATACATATATACATATATATATATATATATATATATATATATATATATATATATATATATATATATATATATATGCTGAGATATATATATACATATACATATTTATATGGATATATATACATATATACATATATATATATATGTGTGTGTGTGTGTATTCATTTCGTGTTGCCATCGCATGGATTGTCTACCAAAAGTTAGCCGTCTTCAAAATTGCAGTATAAATATAGTGGTTGTGCACTATCTGCACCGGCCCCCAAAGTGCACCACCTAAAATTTGACTGCTTGCTACTCATTCGAAATAAGAAGATGGGCCATGAGTCGCATAGCAAAAATTAGCCAATCATCTTGTGTATTTCATCATGTAAAAATTATTTCTATTGGATGTTTGAGAAAACGCGCTAACCAGCCAAAGGATTAAAATTGAATCCAGTGGTGCAGATTGCGTATTGCACACAAACTAGGTCCATCTGCAAAAACTTGGTAATTTAAAAGTGCGGTTGTGAACTAGTGTTGTTTCAGTAGCCGATTTTAGTTTCAGTTTCAGTTTCAGTTTCAGTCGGTGGTTCGAAATAATTTCAGTTTCAGTTTCAGTTTCAGTGGGCGGACCAAAATAGTTTCAGTTTCAGTTTAAGTTTCAGTCGGCAACGCAAAATAATTTCAGTTTCAGTTTTAGTTTCAGTTCGCTTTAAAAACAATGGTTTCCAGCTCTCTGAGTTAATATAAAGCACAATTTAACGTTTACTCAGCCTCTCTTACAGCAATGTTAACAGAATCGAAGCTCAAAACCTTCAAAATTTCAAGATTTAAGGAAAGACTGAAACTAGTTTCAGTCAGAGTTTCAGTCTTTTAGCCAATATAGTTTCAGTTTCAGTTTCAGTTTCAGTTTGCTGCTTAAAAATGTTCCAGTTTCAGTTTCAGTTTCAGGCCACTTCTCAAAATAGTTTCAGTTTCAGTTTCAGTGACTGAAACTGAAACCTGTACAAACTGAAACCAAGTTTCAGTTTCAGTTTCAGTTTCAGTGACTGAAACATCACTATTGTGAACTTAAAATTCAATGATTTGAAAAATTTGAAAATTTAGTCTAATTCCGTAGAATATGACTATGTAAAAATTTCTTACCACCTAGAAATATTTATTTTGATTTCACTTGAGTGGTTCACTTTCTGCACGCGATGGTTCACATTTGAGACAGTGGCTTTAAACTGCACCATCAATTAAATTTAATTAAATAAAAATTAATTGCCACTTTTATAAATTAATTACCACGATGAAACTTGCTGTAGGTGTTGCGAAATTCGAAAGGAACAAGTTAATACAAAAATTGTCTGATATAAATATTGGTTTGATTTTCTTCATATTTTTAAATACAAAAATTTAGTTAATTTTTGAAAAAAAGTGGTGCAAATAGTGCACAACCACTACAATTTCAAAAATTAAAGTCAAATTTCAAGTGCTAAATTCAAATTCCTGGTAAAATTTTAAAACTTTACAAGATAAACCTTGATTGTAGTTTCAAACAGGCAAAATTTACACTAGAACCGGTCCGGTTCCAAAAGCCACCGGTTCCAGTTCTGAAAATCCTACCGGTTCCGGTTCCGGTTCTACCGGTTCTTTTGAAACCGGTCCCAGCACTACCACGAACACGAAAGTTGGGATCCTTAGGATCCTGATGTAAGCTGCTCATACGACTTTCGCTGAATATTTTCTTTGAAAACTTCCCGGCTGGAATGGAATGAGAGCACGCACGTATACAGTACCGCCCAAAAATAACCGGGTATTTCGCGAGCATTCGAGCAGCCAGTTTGCTCGAAGCTGCTCGCGCTCGTTTGCTCGCGTGCCTGTGAGTCTTTTAAAGATTGCAAAGACTAGCTGGAAAAGTAAAAGCTTGCCTTAAGCCTAACCTTTAGATGACAGTTTTTGCTTGTTTCCATAATAGACTTTCAAAAAGTTTGTTTACAGTTTTTCACAGTAGTGTTTTTGTCAACCACTAAAAAGAAGGCAACTAGAAGTCTCACACAATTTCAACATAATGCGCTTACATGATTTTAAACTTGCTCGTACGCTCGAGAGCACGCTTGAGAGTAACGTTAGTCACAACTGTAAAAGTAAAGAAACTAATAGACCGCTTGACAAGATACATTGGCTTTTCAAATACACTGTTTGGAGTTTGAACTGCAACAATCTTGGAGAGTTTGTGTTACCAATGAAATACAAGAAAAGGTATGAAAAACTAACACCATAGCAATCATAATTTATAAAAATATTTAGTAAAAGTAAAAATACTAAAGTCATAGCATATTAGGCAGTCTGGTCGAATTGAAATCACATTTTTAATTTCATTCAATAGCGAAGAAGAGGAATCTGAAAGTTCAAACTAACATTAACCTAATAAACATTAACATTAATAATTAATTAAAATTAACATGCTAAAATAAGCATAGCAATAACGTAATGCTGATGACAAGTAGCAAGCTACACTTTTGGAATGCTACACATTGCAAATTATTAGGTTCATTAACTCTCTTTTTCGAGGTACATTTTTGGCGCAGCGAAACAGACTGATGAAAGCTGACTGCAGACTTTTAAATTCAGCCATGTTTTAAAATTCAGCCTTCTTTTTAGTGGCTGACAAAAAGACTACTGTGAAAAACTGTAAACAATATTTTTGGAAGTCTATTATGGAAACAAGCAAAAATTATCATCTCAGGGTAGGCTTAAAGCAAGCTTTTATTTTTCCAGCTAGTCTTTGCAATCTTTAAAAGACTCGCAGGCACGCGAGCAAACGAGCGCGAGCAGCTTCGAGCAAACTGTCTGCTCGAATGCTCGCGAAATACCCGGTTATTTTTGGGCGGTACTGTATACCAGTATGTTTAAAAGTTTTTATAACAGAAACGCCAAAAAGTACTAGGGATGGATCTGGAGGGCAACCCCGTCGCCGCGATTTCAATGTAAGAAAACGTAAACAGGGCAGAAAAAAGGCAGGTCCAGAAAATTTCGCGCTCTCGTCGGCATATATTTCCAACGTTTTTACCAAATTTTTGGATAGAAAGAGCTATCGTGTCGTGCGATTTTAGCAAAACTTCTTAGTTTCCTACAAAAATTGTATAAATATTTAAAAATTTTCTAGTTTCTGCAAAACGAAAAGAATGAAGGATTTGAGAAAGATTTCATATAAAAACAAAATATTTCTTCAACTTCTGGGGGGTTCCGCACCCCAGCCCCCCCAATTGTATTGTATATTTAAGAACGTAATTTAAAATATATATACTCAGTCACGGGACAATGTAAAATATGAAACAGCACACGCCAAGACAGTAAAAATTCAACCAAATTTAAGAATATAGCCTAAAATCAGAACAAAGCTGTTTCTGAAAAAAATTATTTTTGACATGGGCAAATAAAAATGACGAAAATTTGATGAAATCCGATTTGGAAAAAACGCTGGTGTAGGGTGTCCTACAACTACTGCAATAACGCAAAAACACCTGCTTTATTCTAAAATAAACTTATTCACAAAGTTACACATATCACAACAATATACATAATAAATATAAAATATATAAACATAGCATGAAAAGTACATTCGTTTCATTGCAATTATTCAAGTATCCACTAGATTAATATAAAGAACTAGCCAACGCCATCTACATAAGTACTACAAAGAGTACATAATGATGAGAGTATGACACTAAGCCTAGTTTCAGTTATCAGAGCACTACTTGGTTGGTTCATTGAGCGTCTGTCCAGGAGTTAGTTAGGACTATGACACAGACATGCTTTCTCTTATAATGCTCTACACGTTGACGGCTGACACCCCTCCTCCGCTAAGTTAACCATAGTGAACAAAACAAAGCAAGTTCACCAGCTAGACAACATACGCACAAACGCTCGTTTCACCTGAAGCAAATAAACATCGAGCGAGTGAGCGTATCCCTGTTTCCACCAGGTACTGATTGGGGGGGGGCTCACTACAGTCTGATGCGGAGTCTGCCATTGCCATGCCCATTGCACAGCACAGTTTTTCTTCTGACTACAAAAAGCTAGGCAAGTAGCATTCTCTTATCATTATGTATTCTTCTTATTACTCCCACAGGAGAATTACCGCCAAATGAAAACACGTGCATAGCCTAAATCACCTAATCACTTAAGCCCGCTTCATACTTCTGTCCGTTTGTCCGTTTCTGTTGTCCGTTTGTCTGTTTGTCCGTTTTAAAAGTTGATTCATACTTCTGCTGTTTTGCTGTCTTGCTGGTTGTCCGTTTGTCCTTTTGTCCGTTTCCAGGGTTGATTTATACCTTTGCTGTTTTGCTGTTGTCCGTTTGTACGTAAGGGTTTTCCGTTTAAACTTGAGCAATGTTCGTATGCAACAACCAATGGGAAACCAACAGAACTATCACGTGCTTGCTAAGTAAACGTCTGCATTTGATTTTTGAATGGTTTTTGACAATAATTAGGTGAAATATTGACAACATTATGAAATTTACTTTCAAAGGAAACTTGATTTCAAAGATTTGAAGGTTTTTGAACAGAATGACATATTTTATAAGTAACATAAGGCTGTAGCCAATCAGTATAAACAGAAAGTGTCAGGTGACTCGAAAACAGAAACAGCAATCCAACAATCCAGCAAAAGTTTAAATAGTGTCTTAAAACAGAAAACAGACACCATCAATACGGACAAACGGAAACGGACAAACGGACAATCAGCAAAATAAGTATGAACCACTTTGTCCTTTTTAAAAACGGACAACCTGACAACCAGACAAACGGACAAACGGACAAAAGTACAAACGGACAAACGGAAAATAAGTATGAACCGGGCTTTATGTATGAGGCCGTCATATCAACATGTGATTATTATTGGAGCTCCACATTTTGCGCTCAAAATTTAGGTTAAACATAAAGTCAACGAAATATCAAAATGCAAAACTCTTGGCAGTAAGAGTATCCATATAAAACAGACATAATAAATAAGCAATTAACTGCTAGAAATACTATCGCGACTAATGTCTTTTCTCAAGACTTGAGAGGCCTGTCCCGTTTGACCAGGTCCACTACCACTGGCACCCGTGGTGGTTTTTGTGACCTCCTTAATGGATGAGATCGTCTTATTGATCCAGTTGTTTTTTCGTTCAGCCAATTCGCCCACAGCGTTATTCAGCTGATGCATCAGATCTTGACTGCGGCACTGGGTTTCCACCAGGGCCAATTTTGTCTGAGCCAGCTCCAATTCCAACTGCCGAATCTGATCGTCTTGAGCACTGAGACGAGCGGCCGTACCCATATCCTCTGCACTGATGGAAGAACCATTCTGAAGGGAGTCCGGTGGACAAAGGCGCTCGTCCTGAACCAGGAGCGGACTGCACTGAGCACATTCCTTTACCTGCTTCTGAAAAATGAATGAAAAAACTGCAAGATTGATCTTTGCACATCGACTATTGTGAAATAAATGTAGACGATGCAGCTCTATTAGCGCACTTAAATGTCCACAGCCTACACCTAGTCGGATGAAGCTTTTTGCTATGCCTCTGTCGGAGTCCCTCTGTCTGGTCAGAGTATCTAAAGTTACCTATTTCCCTAATTTCCACACTTAATAATGTCCGTATTACGTTCACTGACTTACCTGACTAGCCGTATCTATCTTGACCTTTCCAAAAACAAGATAAACTGTTAGAGCTCGAAACAGTGTTGTTGCCAAGTTATTTAGGTTTAAAGCAGCACTATTTGGAAATTCGAGGATGCGCTTGCGGAGAGTATACAGAGTATAGTTTTAATCTATATGGCAAATTAGTGCTGTTCGACGGGTCATTAGTTCAGAGCACAAACAATTACAGGATGGCCAGCCAGCTTATATATATATATACATATATATATATATATATATATATATATACATATATATATATATATATAGATATATATATATATATATATATATATATATATATATATATATATATATAGCTGACAGATATAAGCTCATATTATTTATTTATTATATACGTATTGCAGAGGAAGTTTGCATACCAATATTTTTGTTTTTTCTTCAATATGAGCAGTTTGCTGCTTCTCAAGGCGATTACTGAGATCTGAGCAGATCTAAAAATACACTTAAATTATCATAAACAAACAAACAAAACAACACCATGGTTTAGTTTAATGAATTTCTATTTTCTGTTCTACTTCCGACATACTAAAAGAAACATAGCAAACACATCTGCTTACAAAATTATAAAATGGTAACTCTTTCGAACGCTATTGCAATTAGCATATTTACAAAAAATGTCTACTACCTGCTTGTAGTTGTTGATTATAGATCGAGATCTAGTGCACTCTTCATCCATTTTTTGAAGTTCCCGTCGACACATTTCCTTCACCTAATAAACAAAAGTCACGAAACAACACGTTACAACAGTTTGATTTCTAAAAATTTTGCACTTTATTGAAGAATAGTAGTTTCCCCGCACCAAAACATCTTGCTAAATACGAGACAAAAGCGTAAACTAAACCTGTTCAGACTCTTCAGCCAGTCGTTTGTTTTCCTCTTCTTGTTCTTGCTTCTGTACACCAAGACGCTCCAACTGCTTCTGTAGGGACTCTATGTTATCCTCTGCCTATGATACAAGAAAAACAGGAATCGTACAATACGACTACCAAACTGTAAAGACGAACACTGCACTTGCTTCTGCGACGTTGGTGTGAAAAAACAAAATACATTATACTTGAAAAATAACTGGGTTAAACAACCAATTAACGTTACATGAACCGCAGAAGCCATTTCAACATACTGCATCCAAATTGTGTCGCAATTGGATTTTACTTGTAACCAGTTCATGCGCTAAATCATCATTTTCTCTCTCCAAACGAAGGACTGTCTCTCGCAATCGCATATTCTCTCTCTACAATAATAAAACACGAATAATAGAGAATAGAGAAAAGAATAGAGAAAAACTTTTGTTTGACCAGAGTTGAATGAATGGGAATAAGTGGACCGTATTTTTTAGTCCAATGCAAAACATTTTCTCTACCTCTAATCGTTCCACTGGATCTTGACTTTCTGCTTCCTGCTGTTTCAGTTGGATGTATTCTTTTTCGTACTTTGTCATCCTCTTATTGCTAACCTACAACAGAAACAGTCTCAAATTTAAATATTTAAACAATACAAGCGATTTCTATATAAACAATTAACAGGATTACTACTGAAACATGCAACCTTTTGCTCTTTAACAGCCTGGGTCTGTTTTAGGCGAAAAACATGGAGGTGGGGAGAGTGGGGGGCAGGTTATTTTTACAGGACCCCGAAATTGACCTTTCCCCCGAAAATGCCTCCCTTCCCGGAATCGCCCCCCCCCCCGATTTTTGGGATTCCCCCAAATCAGATCTACAATTTTGCCCAAATTGGGTAAATTTTCAAAAAGTTTTGGCTTCGCCGGATATTTATCGTATAAATAGCTGTTTTTAGCCTAAATCCATTTCCCCCCTTTCGCTGGAAGCCCCCCGGGAAAAATCCCTAAAAATACTCTGGGGGACCCACTAGTGGAGGAGGGGGAATAAAATAGTCTAAAAATACCAAAAAATCAGCAAAAATAGCCTGTTTTCTACCTATTCTGCTATACGCCAGGACAGTTTTGGAAATTTTGACCAAAAAACCTTAAATTTTGCTATGTTCAGGGCACTATGAGTCGGGGGAAGCGCAAAAAAGTGGAGGTGGGGCCGAGTGGGGGGGGGAAGGTCTAGTGGGGGAACCCAGAAGTTAGGCACCTACTAAAGTAAATCCAGACAGCCACCAGCACAACCAACACTGCATACGTACTTTAACCCTAACAGCCTGAGATATAAGCTCCTTCGCTGTGGCTTCGGAACGGTATTTTCGAGGAAGCGACACACGAAAATATTTCAAGGCCCCTTCAAAGTCCAGCTGAAGCAGATCTTTCTTAGACGCCTAAACAAAATATCGCTTACTGTTTAGGGAACATTTAGCACATCAATCATGAGTTGACCCATTTATAAACAACAGCAATGTTTTCGATATTCAAAATAACTACGAATTATGTGATACCTGTTCTAAAGCAAACACATACTAATAAACACACCTTGAGTAATGCAACAGAAATGTTGAAAATTGTGTTGATACCCTAAAACAGGAAGACAAAAGACTGATCATACACACAGCCGACATGGTTCTAAGTTCTAGCTAACAACGTTCTGAACTTATGTTATTAACAAAGTGGGTTATTATCCAGAGTTTATTAACCACCAAATCCACAAATTAATTAAATCCATACATTTTGGAAAACTTTCCGAACAAAACAAAAATCGACCAACTAGTAAGTTTACTTCACTTAGAAAGAGATCAATTATGTGAAAGACCATGGAAAGAGGAAACTTCGCAGTAAACAGGGTTAGAAACCACTGGGAAGCGTACATATGAGACTCCACGCCAATTACTTCAAAATGTTGCCGCAAATCAGGAATGTAGTCCTAAACACAACAATCAGTGATAGACAGTAAAATAGTACGTAATTGTGAAAGTAGTAAAATCTAATACCTATACACCAAACAAATAGTTTTCCAAAAATGAACAAACTGGTCACGTTACATGTATCAATCGTTCCAGCTGATAGAATCTCAAATGCAGTGCCTCGAATCCTTGTTTGAAAAGCTCACGAAGATTGTAATCGAACATGATCTTTACAAGTAGGCAAAAGGCCTGCTCCTCCGGCATCTAGAATAAGATGTACCTATAAGACTACGGTCAGAGCTCAACACAAAGTAGAGACAGAGTTACGTGTAGGTGTAAGCAGTACAAGCAGTATTATGCGATATTCAAATTAATTTAATTAATGAAATACAAGCAGGGTTTTTTTGCGTCCAGATGTGCGTCTGGACGCAAAGTTTCTTATCTGGACGCAGCGAAATTTTAACGGGACGCAAGCTAGACGCAACATTATTTCAGGAGAAAATTCACTTTTGTAAGAGAAAAAACTTTAAATGTTTCCAGTAACAATTTTTTCGTTTTTTCCAAAAATTTCTTCGAGTTCTGGGGTGTTTACCACTTTGCCGTGGAATGCCAAGGTGCAAGATCATGTCTCAATGTTATTTGTGAAGTCGTTGTCCACCTGTATCCATAGATCTTTCTGAACTCGCAAATTTCACATCAATAAGTAAAACATCACAATGTGCATAACCGTGAACATTTGAGTTTTTAACACAATTTTGAAGAATAATACTACATCACGCATACACGCTGCAATTTACGCAAAGAACGAAAAGCATTTGATGCTTTAGTTAGATGTAACAGATGTCAAATTAATTCTTTTCAACATTTTTATTACGGATTTATTCCTAATTGCAAAAACATCTCCAACTTCTGGGGGGCTCCGCCCCCCAGACCCCCGCTGCTCTTTTACACTGACCTTTCGAGGAATCAGTAATTCTCAGAGTTTTGAAAATGGACTTTGTGTTTTCATATTTACTACCTTTCTTCTTAGTGACTATCTTTCTTCTTAGTGATATTAATTTAATAACTATTTCATTAATTTTTAATACCGTAATTAGTTTATCTATAACATTGAAACATCAGAATAATGTGTGTCAATACAATCGAAAATTACGCACAAAAAGCTTTAGATGCTACAGACGCTAAATTAATCTTTTTAAACATTTCCATTACGGATTCAATCCGTAATTGCCAAAAAATCTCCAACTTCTGGGGAGCCCCGCCCCCCAGACCCCCCGGTACTCACTTTCAATACCGTTTTCAGGGATCAGAAGTTCTCAGAGTTTTTGAAACTGAATGTATGTTTGATATTTACTACCTTTTTCCCAATGCTATTCCTGAATATTTCATTAACTTTTAATACTTTAGTTTAGTTTAACTATGTATGACATTGAAATATCGGAATAATGTGTGTCAATAATATTGAAAATTACTCAAGGTATTGCGTTAGATGCAACAGGTGCCAAATAAAATCTTTTTAAACATTTCCATTGCGGATTATACTGGAATTACAAAAACATTCTTCAACTTCTGGGGGGCTCCGCCCCCCAGACCCCCCGGTACTCACGTTCAATACCGTTTTCAGGGATCAGAAGTTCTCAGAGCTTTTGAAACTGAATGTATGTTTGATATTTACTACCTTTTTCTCAATGCTATTCCTGAATATTTCATTAACTTTTAATACTTTAGTTTAGTTTAACTATGTATGACATTGAAATATCGGAATAATGTGTGTCAATAATATTGAAAATTACTCAAGGTATTGCGTTAGATGCAACAGGTGCCAAATAAAATCTTTTTAAACATTTCCATTGCGGATTATTCTGGAATTGCAAAAAAATTCTTCAACTTCTGGGGGACTCCGCCCCCCAGACCCCCCGCCGTGTACATTGCCCTCATCGCTGTTCTATAGGTACCTTTGTATTCCTGCATTAATGTTAAGCAGCGTCAACTTTCTAAATAGTCTAAATAGAGTTACACTAAAGAAATTATCAAAATTTTTATAAATAAATCAATTTTTTGCACAGAAAACACGATAAAACAAAAATTCTACCTGGACGCAAAATTTCTTAACCGGACGCAACTTAAACTTAGCGGGACGCAAAGTTGACGCAAATCCGAAAACCAAAAAAAAACCCTGATATACAAGTAGTGGTTTAATAAATACATTCATGGCTATGAATACTAAAAAAGCAAAAGAATCTATTCCATTCCAAGCAATTATAGGAAAAGTTATGTACGTACAGGGTATTTTTTAGGGATTTTTTTCCGGGGGGAGGGCCTTCCCGGGGGGGGGCGGCTCGGCCGGGGGGGGGGGAGAAATTTTCGGGGGGGGGGGGGGTTTTTTTTTCAAAAACGAGCAAAAAATTGTATTTTTTGGCGTATTTTGCATGGTGAAACGCAAAAAGTTCTCAAAAATGCCAGGATTTAAGCTAAAAATAGCTATTTTTTCGAAAAAATCTCCGGCGAAACCGGAAAATTTTTGAAAATTGGCCTATTTTTGGCAAAAATTTGGGCCTCCAAAAATTCCGGGGGGGGAAGCAAAAATCCCGGGAGGGGGCGATTTCGGGGGGGGGGAGGCATTTTCGGGGGGGGGGTCGATTTCGGGGGGGCCCAAAATACATACATACCCTGATGTATGTATGTATCGTGTGATTCCTGCTACGAGAAAAGCAGCCAAGACAATCAGTCACATATTATTCAAAAGGTTCTTACATGTAACAGAAGAGCAGCGGCAAGAAAGGACAACCCCTGACAATAGCCAATTTCTTCATCATATAGGGAATAAGCCTGGAAGTTTCAACCATGTAAAAGTCGTGTACCATTGAAAATCCACACTAGCACATTCTTAAGGAAAACTCAAAGATTGAAAAGACGTCTCAACTCACAGACTCACAAACAATCTGACGGTTTTATATGGGAGTATCGACGGGGAGGGGGGTGAACGTTAAACAATGCTTCTAAGTAGATAAATCTGAAATATTTCCAACACTTTATCGCAAAAATTGTAAAATATGTAAAAAACTTTTCGAGAATTTTGCCATGGAAAAGGTAAAACACGATTGATATCCGAAATGCGAAATATTCATGATTGTTTTTGGACCCGTACCTCCTCCTCCCCTTTCCGTCTCAACAGTTTGTGACAAAAAATTAGTCAAGTTAAGGAAGCAACTTTACAAAATCCTAGATCCACCTCATTTCCCTTTTTAGTTCCAACATCTAGAAATGGTTACTCAGGCACTGACTCTGTTAACTGTGAAGATCAAAAATAAAAAAGCCTCCAAACAGAAGTAGTGGATGTTTAATTTGTAGCAGAAGTAATGTTGTTCTATATTTTATGTTGCTCTTCTTTCTTTGATCTTTACGTTACGCAGGAGGCATTTTCAGATGTTGGCAAAAGACAAAAATAATCAACATCAGGATTGTACTAAAAAAAGTTGAACGTTACAAAAATAAATTTTAAAATTAGAATTTTAGAATTTTATAACTAATTGGGCCACTCATTACCTTGCTAAGCTTATAGAGAGCATCTTGACCAACTCCACCGGCTTCTTTGAAGTAGTCATGGGCAGGAAATGTTCGATGAATGTCACGCAGAATTACCTGTTCACTCGGGCAGTCCTATAATGATAAACTGTAACTACATAACTCTAAAAGCATAGAATGCATCACTGAGTTTATTATGGGTATATAACTGAAATTATTGTAACAGCAACACTCATAATCGTTTTTATCAATATCTGTGCTGATTTTCCAAGTTCAATTAGATCTTTTATGTCACATTTCATCCTAAATTTAAAAAACCACTGAAACAAGAAAAACAATATTATTCAAGTAATTTACTTTTGCAATCAACAATCTATAGGTATCCATCATATCGGGATCTTTATCACAGGCGGCCAAGAGTTGCCACACTTCGCCTCTCAAGGCATCCGGTATCCCAGCACGAACCATTGTGGTCAATTCTTTAGGCCTTGTTGTACTAGTGGCGTTAGTCTCAGGCTCTTTTCGCCACCTGGACAATAGGTCACCCCAGCTGGCCAACACGTCCTCACTACACTCCTTGTTAACCTCGCCCGACCCACTCAAAGGTGGCTCATCACTATCTAAACAAATAATCGTGAAAAGTGAATAGTCCTTCAAACACTGCACACAGACATAAAGGTTAGTGTAAAACAGGAAAATATAGAAATCAACTCAACTGTAGCATGCTGATGAGAGCGGCTTGGCCAGAGTAAAATGAGGTTAACTCTTTCAGAGCAAAATCTCAAAAAAAATTGATGTTGACACATGGTGAGCACTTTATCTTTTTACCTTGGCACTGAAAGGGTAAGTATAAATATCTTCCGAACTCACACAAAACAGTTCATCAACCATGTCTCCCACTTTAGGTTAGGTACCTAATTTTCGAAAATATTGCTACTCACTCAGCTACGCTTAAAGATGAATTATATAATTAAGATCAGCAGGAAACCTGTATCGTCCTCATCGGCGGGAGAAATCAGATTAGTGGGTAATTTGCTGGGTGATCGACCACCAAGAAATCCTGGAGGCACATTCATTCGTCGATCTCGTTCAGTAGCACTCTCAAGGCTCAGTAGGTCATACTCAATCACTGCGTCCGACGTCTGCGTCGGTTCAGCACCAGTTTCAGAAACAATCTAAAAACACGTACACAACACGTACTATATTGTGAGTCAATACACCATTTACCAACAATTCGTGTTCGGACAAGGCACAGCATCACTGGTCAGTGACTCTCACAACATGACAGACTTTTTTCGAGTTCACGAATTGATAAAACTGACTTGTGGAGATAAAATGTCAGCCTTCGATTCAGAAATTGCGACAGTCCCTGACCAAGAGAAATTTGTTGTCGAAGTAAACTTTTTCATTGGTCTATTTCTACAGTAAATTCCTAGTACGCAATTAATTTGGAATAGAAAAGGCACCAACAGCAATTGCACAGAAAGCAATTATCAGTAATGCCGCCGTTTTTCTCACGGATCAAGACTGAAGACAATTTTATGGTTATCTGATTCCAGTATTTCAAGTAACACCTGGGCAACGATTTTCTGCGAAGCTGGAGTGGACATGATGCGCTTTCGGAAAATTAGCGCCGATCTGTAAACTAAAGTAAGTTTGACATCATTGTTCAATCCTGTGTGTAATTTAAGACTACAGCTTGGTGCACACTGTTCGGTACTCCAAGTGGTAACCCCCACCCCACCCCATTGTCCATATGTGATTCAAAATAATGATTACTCGCTTGGCAGTGACCAAATATCGTTCAATGATTGGCTTTCTGGTAATGTACCAAAACCTTTCATGCTGATGAAATATTCTTGCTTTACATTCAATGGCGAATCGAACAGGCTCATGAATACCATTAAGGATAACATCAACCGCGATTGTCATACAAACTCGGGTTTCTGAAATACAGAAAGCAATGAACTCTTTCTAGAAGCGCACTCCAATAATATGCAAAAATCACCGCCATGTCGCTCCCGTCCCTCCATACAGGCTATTTAAAAACTAACCCGTAATGCCAGCAAGCAAAGGGAAAAAGACCAACCTTTGGGAGTTTCAATGTTGAGTACTTCAAAATTTGGAGAATTTGGATCCCAAATGGCATCGATAATATAGGTTCGGTCATCGTTTCCTCGACCCATTGACTGCTAAAACCAAAACAAAGTTATCGTACTTATATCAATATACGTACTTTGCCTTTTTCTATTATTGAGAATTTTACCTACTCTTGGGAATATCAACACTTGCAGAATGTTTTGGAACACCTATACCTCACCTCAATACTGACAAAACTGAATAAATATACGTAGACTCAAGGCTTTAAGACTTTTAGAATGGTACAAGGCATTTTTTTGAATGGTTCAACCCAGAATTCCAAACTTAAAGAATCCTGCGAGCTCAGAAATAATATAAATTGAGATCCCAGTATCCGAATTATCTGATCTGCTGATGGCGTCTAAAGAAAGTCTGATTACACGGAACAAGATTCGCGATTCCATAATATTTAGGGGATTTCCTGATCATAAAACAACAAAATACACACAGATAGAAGATTTGTTAGAAAATAAACAAGTTTTTCATAAACATGTATCTGTGGTCGAACAAAGTATGATAAAGCGCATACCATATCTAAAAGATGCATGTCAGCGTGCCTAACATTTCGTCCTGCGGCTAACAAAATTCCAAAGCATCTAAAAACAAACAATATCAGAAATTATCATTGATAATCATCAAAATGTTTATCTTTTCTGTTGCTAAATTAATTCAAATAAATTTTACTAATAAACAAATAATTTCACAAAATACTTTGAGGTGGTGATTCCTTTTGGAGACATCAACTTTGAACCCTTATTACTCATTTATTACTTGGAGTTAAGACGCCATTTTTATATCAAAATGGAGCTTAAGATTTCTCTTTCTAATGAATGCAATGAAACTAACTTTAGTTTTCGGAAACTGTTTCACTGGATTTTCGAAGTACTTTAATTTTCCAGATTTTTTGCAGACTAAAGTAAATTTTTTCGTGAGGCATCGGCCACATCATGCGATTCCACTAGCAAATACCTGGGACCCTTTTCTCATTATTATGAAACCGCTCTTCGTTATAAAGAAATTAGCTAAAATGTATGCGCAACCTGGATTTTGCCTACTTTTCCGAACTTTGGCTAGCGACCACTTTTGCTAGAAAGCAACAATCGGGACAACTAAAAAAGGGTCCCTGGGTATTTTAGTGTAAAACACGTCCAGTAAGCGGCAACCCTCTAGCTTGCGTAGTAAATGCTCCACAATCGCTGGAAAAAATTTGGGCATGTTTTTGCAAAAACTAAATTTTTTATGATAGCAGCTCACGGGATAGCAGTTGGAAGATTATCATACCTCGGATGATCGGCCTCGACGAGACCTTCAAATCGACACTCCTAGAATTTTACGGCTTGCGTAGCTCAAGAAATCTTGGATTATTTGATTTCTGCAAAAATGACAAGTTTTCAACGCCAAAAGAAGAAAATCGGCTATATCTCAAGCTAGAGAAGAGCTAGAAAGTTGCTTCCAAAAGCAAAAATGTAGAGCTCAACGAGATCTTTCAACTGAGTATAGTCATAACTATGCAGCTGCTGCTCAACTGTAAAAAATTGGCAAAAACCGTCCTGAACGGAAATCTCGAAATTTTGAAGCGGGATTGCGCGGAGGGTGTTAGAACACCAAATGAACTTATTTTGGAAAGTTTCATCAAATTTCATCTTGGTTTGAGCCGTCAACCAACAATATGTGCCCAAAAGGAATCACCACCTTAAAATGCTTTAAGTTCACGAATAAAGGATTGACTCCTAATCTGAAGTCATGTCATAGCATACCGCTTTAAGACAGTCAGGCAAGGAACTGCCAAACTTGAACTGGGTTACTATAAAGCAAACTCACAAAAGGATTCCCCCCCCTATATTTGCACCCGTTGGACAGCGAAAGGAGAACGTCTATCGCGATTCAGCAAAAAGCAGTTGCCATCAAAACTCAAATGGGACTTACTCGAGACACTGTGGAGACCAGAGCCCAGACTACTGAGTCCAAAAGGTGCCACAACTCTGATTTCAGAGTTCCGTGCTTGTTTTAAGTAGATTTTCGTAGGCAGGCTTCGCATCCGTCAATAATTTGATTAGTTATCGGATTTCAGGTTCGTCAAATATTTTCTGCCAAGAATGCGTATACAGAAGCGTATACTACGCTTCCCACTCTGCATGCACTGAAAGCTCAAAGGTCCGGCAAGCACGGGAATCCCTTCTTTCCACCATCTGGATACTGTGTTCAAACAAAGATGTGGTCTCGCTCACTGTATTTTGCACAATTACGGTGCATGTGATGAGCTCTCGTCACAAACTGGGCCTCCGTACCTAAGCAGTTGAGAGTTTTGATGAAAATAGCCCTAAAATGTTTTAAACGGCGCTGAAGTCAACTGACTTTTGTACGGCGAGAACATGAGGGCCAGCAGATTGTTGCAAGGAGACGATGACTTTTCTTTCACGACCTCGTCTAAGCTTGAAGCAATTTCGCTCCTGTGGTGAGATCACATAACCTCCTTTGCCATCATCCTCCTAAACAGAGAGTTCCGACAGAGTTTAGCAATCAGCATACAAATACACTCCATAGATATTATATACACAACTAGACCACCTTTTAATGAACCTTTCCTTAAAACAACAGGAAACGCACGTCAGCGCTGAAGAACATAATTAGCCCCACGTCCCCAGAAGCTGCAAATAAAAAACAGTGACGCAAAATTAGGAGACATACTTTCAATTCCAAAAATACGTCGAACTGAAAGACAGAGGAGGGCTGCTGTGGTTGTGCAGGAGATCCAGAATTCGGTGCTGAAAGGGAACTTGGCTCAGGGGAAGGCGTAACATTTGATGCGACGGCTGAATTAGTGGCAACATCCAAGGCAACAGAAGACGGCAGAAAGGAACTTTCCCCTGCACCTTCGGAAAGCTGGGAAACGGATTCGCCGGCAGCAGACAGCTGCGACGCGGCGGACGTACTGCTTCCGTTGGACATGGAGGAGACCGCAGATGCTTTCTGATGGCTGAAGACAGAGGAGAAGGTGGCCAACACATTACCAGACTGAAACAGCAAAGAAGAAAGAAACAAGAACTTCAAATAATCATCACCATCAGATAAAATAATCAGAATTGCAGAGGATACCAGGATTTGAAATTGAAAAATCAATAAATCATCGTACAGTATAGTATAGTAAAGCCAATAAAAGAAAGAAGTGTCAGTACCGCACTGGCAGGCTATTTTTACTCGGTGGGGACCCCTCACTCCCTAGCCAGTTTATAATTAGCTACCTTCTCTTATCACCCTAGAAATAGCTAAATTTCATCAATGGTTGTCCTAACTTCAACACTTTTTCTGGATTATTCCCCGGCTTTGGAGGGAATTTTCTCAATTTTAAGTTAAAACCTCTCGTACAGCATTTACATATCTAAACTAAACGTCAAAATCCAAGGCCAAGTTTTGCAAATTTGTCATAAAAGTAATGTTTCCTATAATTAGTGAGTATATACCCATCTAAGGGCTTCAATGACGTAAGTCCTTACAAAAATGCCTAAAAATAAGCTAGATCTGCTCCTCAAGAGACTCGGGCCTCAATCAGCTGCTTTTGATTTTATAAAACAGACTTGTTTCGTACACTACGAAGGAACAAGCAAACCAAGCCAAGTTTGAATTGGAATCCAAATTTAGAATTGCGTGCGAGTTTTTAGTAATTAATACGTATACTATAATAGTACGTGTACGTATCAAGGCAAGCACTACAAGGACGTCGAAAATTACCATGTCAGGGTGATAGGTTCTGAAGACATGACAGTGATACGAAGATGATGATTGCCTCTGGTCACGGTCAGACTCTCCAGCCAATCCATTCTTCTGAGAATGTGGTGGCTGCTGGAGGTGCTCATAGACAAAGGCAAAACAATCCTCCTCGTCTGTATCAAAACCGCCTCTGGCAGAGAATCGAATCTGAGCCAAAGGATAGTTCATCATCACAACGTATGAATTGGCATCCACAACACTGAAACAAAATGGAAACGATAAAATAAATAAAATTCAAACACTATTACAAGATCCATCAGCCCCTGTCCGTCCATTTGTGAACTAAAGCGACGCTCCCTCCCTGGACAAGAAAGCTGGCTTAGACTCAGAGCCATAGTACATAATCAACAAAATGAAATTCCAGCAAAGCCATAAAAGCTTTTTACAAGTCAAGCTAAATGGCTACCACAACAAACTAATCTCATTATTGTCTTATTCCAAAAAAGAGATCGTCTCTGAACTCCTATCTTTATTCTAAAACGTCTGAAAATATGCGCATTAGTATTTGTACGAAGATAGATTAATAGACAAGCAGTGTATATGCGAATTGTGAGAGCATGGTCAAAGCAAGCTCAACATATTATATACGTATATACATTGTGTACGAACTCAAATGTTCAAACCATGCATATGCCTACACAAATTAATTCCAGTAAGCCACAAAGCTTTAAGCTATCATACTTTTAAGAAGAACGAACGAAATCAAATAACTCTGCCGTTACTTCAGTTCTACCAAGAGTACATAATCATAATACATAAGAGTATGGCAGCTGGCATACCCTATGCATTATCAGCTTGACACATGTTCTACACGCTAACAGATGACACCCCTCCCCGCAAATTGGACCCCAGTGACCCCCCGCAGATTGGTACCCTGTCAAAACGGGGGTACACTCACTCGCTCTATGCTTCTGTGCTAAAGCTCGAAAACACAAGCACTACGTGCGCGAGTTTTGTGTCTGTTTCGAGTTTTAGAACACATGCATAGCGGCTAAACTTTTGGAAATGAAGGATCGAGTTTGCGGGGGTGGTCACCCATTAGCGTGCAGAGGATATGTCAAGCTTATGACAGCTGTCATATTCAGATGTATTATGTACTCTTGGTTCTACCAACTTGAGCCCAAAAGACAAATAAGTTAACAACTACATCAGACAAGTACGAAAGTGACACAACATGAACATAAAGCAAAAACTGATTCCACCTCACATTTACGTAATTATAACCTTATACCTCAATACTGATACAGACAAGATCATCAGCAGCGATTATTCAATTTTTTATTTTTTGTTTTAGCGCGTAAGTTTAAAAATCAGACAAATAAATATAAATAAACAAATTATATGACATCTTTTTCGATAGCTACCTGAGGAGTCTAGCGTGAGAAGGCAAACGTGGAATACATAGGATGACCTCAACACAATGATTGGAGGAAGGTTCTTCCTTATTGAGCACAGACATAACCCTGTAGACATCATTTTCAGACGATGCACTCGTTACACTTGACGAACCAAGGTAGGTCAACTGAAAGGATGCTAACAAATTAAGCAGGTACCAAGTTATGCACACGTAACACACTGGTTACCAGGTACGTATAACAAAGGGGTAGGACTACTATTAGCTTTTACAAAATGCACTAAATCTGACAAAAAAACTGCAATAGGGCAATCTGAAGGTAATTTTTGCAGCTTTTGGCTGTGTTGCGACTCGGACAAACAAAACATAACAACCTTAATAATTTTTAAGATATTTAAATATATATATATAATCTTTAATAATTTCGTTCATTCAAAGTTTCAACTCATACAATTCTGCATATTTTAACTTTGGTTTAATGTTTCGATGAAGTTTTTTCATTGTAGATATTTGGGGAACCTATTACGGATGTCTAGTTCAGCGAAAAACTGTGTATAATATCATCAAGAAATAATTAAGCCAAACTTACTTATTTTTGTAGTTCAATCACTGGAGCGCGGTTCCAACATTTTGTGGCGGGAACGGACCACTAGGGTCCAATTTTTAACAGGAGTCTGAGGGCGGAAGACTGGCTTATCCCTTGGCAATTTTTTATGGGGGGGGGGGGGTTCATGGGGGGGGGCTCGCCCAAAATGGGGGGCATATTTTTAGAAAATTTTTTCGAATTTTTGTGGGTTTTTTGTGTACAAACTGCTAAAAATCGCTAAAAATGACTTATTCTATGTGTTTTTTACGCTAAAATAGCGAAAATTTAGTCAAAAATCCGGCGAAGCCGGAAAATATTTGAAAATTTAAGGTAAAAATGGTAAAATTTGGGAATTTTTGGGGTTATGGGGGGGGGGGAGGTCGGGTTTTATGGGGGGGGGGCAGGGGGGGGGCTCCTCGAATGGGGGGGGGGGAGGTCGCCGAACGGGGGCGGCCCCCCCCACCCCCCCCCCACTAGGGATAAGCCAGGAAGAAATTTTTGTTTGTGCAATAAACTGCGTCTTTTTCTTTCATTACTTTATTCATTTCTTTCATTACGTTCTCTAGAGAATTTTGAAAATATCTGCCTTTTCTTCATAAAACAAATATGTTATATACTAGGAAGAAGAAGGATATATAGCCGAATCGTATCCCTTTTCTATTTTTCTCCATATTTTTCTTTTCAGTATTGGGAAAGGGAAGGAAGGCGCATTTTGCCCAATCCACCTCGACCCCGTTTCTCCCACCTGGTCCCGGTTCCTCCACCTTTTTGCCTACAGGAAAGGAAACTCAGAGGTATATTACGTAGGTTCCAAGAGAATTTGCCGAAGTTGAAGGTGTTTAACTAATATATAGAAGCTCACCGGTTTAAAAATGAAGTAGACGGCCGGGTTGTATATGTCGTGGAATTTGGCTTCATCTGAAACAAAATACGGCATATATAAACACAGCAAAAGATTCAACTTTGTGCATTATATACTTTTGTAACTATTAATTAATGTTAATACCTATTACGCATGCTGTTGAAGAATGCTCTACGCCGCAAAATTATATACGTATATATATATATATATATATATATATATATATATATATATATATATATATATATATATATATATATAATATATACATACATATATAAAGTATATACGTATGAAACTATGGATGCACCGGAGCCTGGCCCGGGCTCCGGCCACGGTCTGGACCGGCCTGAACTCATCTAAATTTTGAAAGGTTTTTACTATAATTTTGCAACTTTTCATGCCGAAAATGAATAAAAACATGAAGATAATCACATGGACTGTGCAAAAATCAAAACCACATTAATATAGTGTTTGTACCCGATTTTGATGGCCAGTTAAAGCTTTTAGATCTGAGCTACTCTCAACCTATGAAGACCCGGCCCCGGTCCTGACCGCGTGCGAGAGCTGGCCCAGCCCCGGGCCCAATAGTGGCGGCCCCGGTGCATCTCTACACAAAACGTATAATGAGTGTTTTAACCGGTTATTAGTTATGTTTTACTTCATTTTTGGAGATGCACTAAGGTCGCCATTACCGGGGTCGGGACTTGAAAGTCGGAGCCCAAATCAAAAATTACGCAACCCTCAAAAATTCCAAAGATTTGGTCAAAAATTTTCATGAACTTCGCTAAATTAATTATGGGCTCCGGGACCGGAGCATGATCACTGGGGAAGGAGCCTGACTTCTGGAGATCTCAGTAGAGTGTTAAATAAAGAAGTTGACACGGCATTGCTACTGCAGGGTGATCATTATTATATAACTGCTCATTCTTGTTAACGTCAACATTGAAACCTAATTTCATATTCAAAAGAAAACCCAACTGTAAGCTGTTTAATTCGTAACTAGCAATAGCTCAGGTTAAGCACTGTCTAAAGTTACCTAACAGTCGTTTCGCTTGAACCAATGATTTTTTCACTATAGCCCTGGGACTGCCTATCTTTGGGGATAAATTGCCCAACAGAGACACTCCGTGGCCACGTGATTTAAACTCCACCATAATTGTTCATTAACAAATTAAATGTTTTCCCATTAAGATTCTGAAAACACTACGGCCTGTTTAGGTAACGTCTCCTTCTCCTTTCCAGAAAATAATATTATATATACGTATATATATTAGATAAAAATGTATCTATCGAAATTTATTTCTCGCTGAAAAATACAAACTACTCATTCTCTGCGCCGAACATGATGAGCAAAGTTTAACTCATCTGTCTTCATTGAGTCGTAGACTGGTAATAAAATTGGACAAACTCAAATTACTTAAACAGAAAACTGGCTAAATCCGAGGTCCCAAATGTGGTCAAGTGAAAAGTGGAACCTATATATGCGTCTTCGTTGTGAACGTAACGAATGTACAGACGTTTATGTTACCAACCGACAGTGGGAATACAAGCTTCTCCGTGATTTCTAATCCAAAATCATACTCCGGCAATGCAAAAAGTGATGGACAGGCATATACGCATATATATGTATAAACTTTGATGAACGCAGTCTTAAAGACTTTAAGAGCGAACGAAACTTAAAGCCATTACATTACCAAGAGAAAAATTAAGCTAAATAGACTACTACGAATACATGGGGGCACATGTGCATGTATATATGCTTAACACTAAAGTATTTTGATAAAAGCAAAGGAGCAGAACATAGTTAAAAGAATGATAGGCTGAGAGCTGAGCAGGACTGAACTGAACTGAACAGAGCAGAGGAGAATGCGTCAGAGGCACTTAAAGGCAATCACTATCACATTTAATGATCTATAGATGGACGGACGGCTCAAGACGGAGGGAGAGAAGGGGGAATAGATCTGTAGAAAAAGAAAACAACCGAGAAAAAGCACACATGTATACAGATCAACATATACGTAAATATATACATATATATATATATGGATAATCTACAATATATGTACCAGACATTTTCAGCACTATTATGTAAGATGCCCGCATTATATATATATACTGCTAGGTATATATATGCATATTGCATAATAGTGTATATACACAAGTAAGCACGGCATCACGTGTGTGTGAGTGAGCACAGTCAGCATTCTATAAGCATGTAAGCATACGCATTATACATACATGAACAGATACAGAAGACTTGTTCCTTACCATATTTTTCTGTCACTAACTTGGAAAGCTCTTCCTCAACCCATAACCTGTTATATACTTCACTCAAACAGACTATGCTATATACGCATAGGGAGCATAGCACAAACGTCATACAGAAACACATATATACGTACAATCTCAACATGAGTAAAACTCAGCTGAAAATGTGAAGGCAATTTCAATGCACCGGTATTACACGGCAAGAGATCTCTTTCATTGCTTCACTCTGCCGTTGGATCAAAAATCAATACAGCAAGGGTCGCGGCCCTCCTCACTTGCTATGACACAGAGTGTCTATTCACCTATAAGCACTTGGCTCCGCGAACGCGCGCGTGTGTGTGTGCGTGCGCGCGCTAAGGGCGAATGAATACGATGGGAATTTACGAAAGTTCCCGCCTCCGGAAAAGATAATTTTCGCAAACGCAAGCCCGGGCCGTTAGCGAAACACTATTAGAATTCTGATAATTATACATTGATCGATATCTAATGCGTAATTTGTCTACTTATCTAAGGCGAATGCGTAATTTATCTATATCAAGCTGGTTTTTTCCAACAGGGGGGGGGGGGGGGGGGGGCCCCCCCAGAAAATTCGTCCCCCCCCCCAGACTGGTCGCCAACCCAGAATCGCCCCCAGGATTCGGGCCTTTCCCCCCAGAACTTTAGAATGCCCGGAAAAATAGGGTTTTGAGGGTAAATTTTGAAAAATTTTTCCGGCTTCGCCGGATTTTTAGCCATTTTTAAGCATTTTTTAGCTATTTTAAGCTTAAATTTAAGATGCTCGCAGCAAAAAATAGCTATTTTTAGGCATTTTTTTGAAAAATTTCTCTCCCCCCCCCAGACTTCCCCCCCCCCCCAGAAATTTTTGCCGAGGAAAAAGCCAGTCCCGGAATTGAAGTGAGGCAAATGCGCAAACCCGTTTATGTTAACTCGTTGTATTTTTACTTATCCGTGTTATTTAAGCTTTTGAGCTATACTTGCAAGTTCCTAAAGCAAATTAAAGCAAATTTCGAAAACGGCCATTTGGACCGACCAACTTTCGGTCAGGACTCTATGACTCCAGACAACTCCAGTACCTAAATCAAAAATCGGCGTTATGATACGCTACCCATCCCAAAGTTTCTTATGCAACAAACCGCGTGTCTCTAGCTTATTTCCTGGGCCCTGCAGGCGTGACACAAAATTGCCGTTTTTTTGGCCAAAGACGCCGTGAGGCCACTTTTGGCCGGCCGCGGAGGTGGCATGACGGGCCGGGCAGCGAACAAATATATATAGCGCGGGGCACATGGGGCTATATCGGCATTCAGAAAATATAAAGAGTAGATAAATAAAAAAATATATATAAAGAAAAATCAGAAACCTTTTTTCAAATTTTCAGCATGGATTCCTTAAGAAAAGGTCTACTCTGACTAAAGTCTGACCAAAAAATGTGTGTACAAAATCTGTAAGGCCTCCAGTGAACTCAATATACGTCGCAACTCCATAAAACTATATATTTTCGGAATCCTTGCAGCGAGACAAACATTTTTATAAAATTTAAAATTTTTTAAAATTTCAAAAATTTTAAAATATCGGTTTTTCGGGAAATTTTTACGGACAGTTCAAGCTATTCAGCTCATTCTTTCGGAAAAATTTTCCCGTCCGAAGACGCATCGATTGACACAAGAACGAAAAAAATCGGTTGAGAAATAAGCATTTTATTCCAAAATTTCGTTTTTCCATTTCCTTTGATGTTTGCCGCTTTTTGCAACTTTGACTGGTTATTATTCGCGACTCGCTCAGCGGAAAAATTTTTCGATTAGATTTTCAGGACCGCCTAGGCGCCCACTTTCACCTAATATATGTGGTATTTCAAATTTTGAAAGTCAATTTTTTTTGAAAAATACCACTTTTTGACCCAAAATTGCGGCATAGCGACTCTAGAAAAAGGTGAGTAAAAATAACATAATCATAAAATTCAAGCTGAGCTGAATCCAACGATATAAAGCTTTTGTTGCTACGACTTATATTGCGCCAGCAATGAATTTTTAAACAATATCCCTTATTTCAGCTGGTTTTGCTAGCTTACACTGCTTCCGTCAAATCACGGCGGCAACATCAAAGGGAGCCAAAAACCAGCTGAAATAAGGGATATTGTTTAAAAATTCATCGCTCGCGCAATATAAGTCGTAGCAGCAAAAGCTTTATATCGTTGGATTCAGCTCAGCTTGAATTTTATGATTATGTTATTTTTACTCACTTTTGCTAGAGTCGCTATGCCGAAATTTTGGGTCAAAAAGTGGTATTTTTCCAAAAAATCTACTTTCAAAATTTGAAATACGTACCACATATATATATTAGGTGAAAGTGGGCGCCTAGGCGGTCCTGAAAATCTAATCGAAAAATTTTTCCGACTTAGAAACAAGACTTAGATACGGTATGCGAGTGGTTACGTATTTGGCAGTTGGAGGTTGCTGTTAATAAGGGTTTAGTTTTACAGATGGGGTCTTGCAACCCTACTGCCACATACTATGTAAATGGGTCGGAATTAGAAGGTTGCTCTAGTGCAGTTGACCTTGGTGTAACAGTTAGGAACGATTTGAAATTTTCTGACCACTGTTTGAAAATTGCTAAGAAGGGTTTTTCGTTGGCACATTTAATTTCTCATTGTTTTGTTACTACGGATCCTTTCATTAAGTTTAAGTTATTTACTATTTATGTCAGGCCGTTACTTGAAACTGCTTCTGAAGTCTGGAATCCTTACCTTATAAAGGATATAACTGTTATCGAAAATGTTCAAAAACGCTTTACGGCAACTATTTTAGGGGGGGGTCCAGTTTTTGGGCCATTTTTCGACTTTCTCCGATCTCGCTGATTTTCACATATTTTATTGTCCAAATGGTATATTTTTTAACGAGTTTTTAAAATTAAAGTCGTACTTGTACGGTTGTCGAGAATTTCACCTCAAAGTTGAGACTTCATGTGCTAAACATAGGAAATTTAAAAAGTTGTCATTTTTTCGCGTGCGCCAAAAAACTTTCGCGACAAACGTTGGTGAATCTGGACAAATTATACATTAAAATAACACTGAAATGTTAAACTGCGGTATCTTGGAATTAGAATTTTAATTTAGGCCTTTAAAATTTTTTAATTAATTTTTGAAGGATTAAAATTTAACGAGATGCTAAAATCGTGTTAAATTTTAATTCTTCAAAAATTAATTAAAAAATTTTAAAGGTCTAAATTAAAATTCTAATTCCAAGATACCACAGTTTAACATTTCAGCGTTATTTTAATGTAAAATTTGTCCAGATTCATCTACGTTTGTTTGTCGGGAGATTTTTTTGGCGCACGCGAAGAAATGACAACTTTTTCCACTGCCTATGTTTAACACATGAAACCTCAACTTTGAGGTAAAATTACTCGACAACCGTAAGACTTACGACTTTAATTTGAAAAACTCGTTAAAATATACCGTTTGGACAATAACATATGTAAAAATCAGCGAGATCGAAGAAAGTAGAAAAAATGGCCCAAAAATGGACCCCCCCCCTTAAGTAATCTTAATTTAAATTATGAAGAGCGCTGTTTATATTTGCAAACGCAGACTCACAACTCCGTAGAAAATTTAAAGATTTAGTTATGGTCTATAAGATTATACATGGTATCATTGATATTAATTTTGATGAACTCTTTATTTTTCAAAGTAGCATTTCCTCGAGAACTGCTCGAGGCCATTATGTTTAAACTTAGAGTTCCGAAGAATTTATTTCATAACCGGTGATATATAATGGATTGGAATGCTCTCCCTGCAGGTATGGTCGACTCAGTTTCACCGCCCTTTTAAGAGGTTTTCTATGAGGCACTGTTTGATGTTAGGCGTGCAGTGCAGTAATGTTGCACTTGTTTGTTAAGTTTGTTAACTGTTTGTTTAATTAAATTAAATTGAAATTGAATTGAATTAACCTTTCCGACTGAAAACGTCTACATCTTTCAAACACCTTACATAAAATTACATTTTTCCAAGCGTGACTTACACAGAAAAAAAACAAACGGACCCAACTGGTCCGGAAGCGAAAAATTTTCAGTTGACCAAAATGTTTTTGTAACGTGTTGTACTCGTGCAGATTCCTCCAGGGTTTTTTCAAAATTTCACCTGTGCTTTTTTGTTTTTTAAGAAAGTTGTGTTTCCTGAAATTCGCTTTTCGCAGTATTAACATGTTTTTAACGGTTTTTACAGCATTTTATAACTATACTTGGCATTTTTCGCTTGTTACAGAAGAAATACAAAACATATTGCTTGCTTAGTCTTTATAAACGATATTTCAATGTTCTGAATGTTAAAAATTTTTGTTGAAGAAGTCTTTTCGCGTTATTAATGGCGAGTCTGGGAGGCGGAGCCCACCAGACGTTGAGAATTTTTGAAAACTGAACCTTTTGGTCTGGAATTCTTCAAAACTTTTCGACAGTATATTTTATTCCCGTTATTTTTTGAATTTGTAAACATAATTTCGTAGAATAATATAATAATATATGCCCATACAGTCCCAAACGGCAACGTTGCTTAGAATAATGAAGGCTACACTAAAACTAATGCCTAGACGAAAGCAAACAAAAGTAGAAACAGGAATACGCATAGATGATATTTACGCCGAAGGCGCAATGTTTTTTTGGAAAAACTTATGCTTAAAAATCAATAAAAATTTGCTCCTTCAGAGAGTTATTCTGAGTGTGCTTTTTAGTGTGTGCCACACCCATATTATAGGGGGTCGCTTTTGCGCCCCAGTGTATATACATAAAAAACATTGTTGTGATATGAAATTTGGGCATTCCAGATAATTTCTTAAGACTGGATCTGCAAAAGACTACACCTGAAGTGGATGATTCTGAACACTTTGTGTGATTTTGTCGCCCAAGGTAAGACACTCAATTTCTTGAAGGTTAATATAGCAAAAGGTGTATTTTATCATGACTTGAATAGAGAA
>JASAND010028558.1:0-26711 GCA_030248195.1 Trissonchulus latispiculum
GTCAGAGCGCAAAGTGGCATGCCGTATAATGCGTATGCACAGTATAATGTCTTAGCGACAAGATGTGTGAAGGACAATTTTGTAATGAAAAGCTTTATATACGTGCTATTTATATGAAGGTCAAATATCGACAAATTATATTCTGACATACGCCAATATGAGCCTCGTTGTAGGACAGGCTCATATGTTAAGCCGTTGCAACTTGTTTTCCTTAATTTACAACCTCAACGCCACTCATATGCATTTTACAGGCTAGTTTCCGTTTTTGTACAACCTGCCTGAGAGTACTCATATGTATTTTACATGCGACGAAGGAGCATTTTTGGTTCTTGTTAGCTTTATCCAAATATTCCTCCCTATTGCTAATTCACGTTTATGTCGGGAACAACTTGCGGACAACTGACGTACATACGGTTTTTGGGACTCCGGAGTTCCGGTAGCCAAACCGTTCTCCCAAAATTCGCCGCCGTTACGATTCCATATTAATAGTGCTTTACTTTTGTAGCACTGATGATAACAAGATTGGAACATTGTCTCAGTTGGCTGAACCAGCGGATGAATCCAGCAACACTGACCTGTCCAGCACACAGGACATTCTGAATCTGTGCTCCGGAGCTTTTGGGTATTTTTTATTTTACTCTCGTTTATGATCGCTTCAGGTGGTATCGAGAACGATTGCTTTTGAACCCCTATGGGTGAATACGTATGTCCCCAAGATCACTGGCGGATCCAGGATTTGATGAGGGGGCAGCGGTAAAATTTTTTCACAGGGGGATCTAGCCCCTCCCCCAGAAGTTGAAGAAATTTTTTGCCTTTCTAATAAAATCGGTATTCGGATTTTTAATTCTTTTAATTTTGAAGAACTGAGAAAAGTTTTTAAAATACAACACATTTTTAGTCAAAAATAGTAATTTTTCCGAACAGTCGGATGCATTTCAGGTTTTTCTTCATAAATGCCATAAATGTGTCGTTTAAAATTAGGAAGTTTGCGCCCAAGGAACGAAATTTTTTGGTTTACCTTTTCAATTTTTCCTACCTTCGAATCGCGACGGGAGAGGGGGCGGCCGCGCCCCTTCCCCCGCCTCCCCCCTGGATCCGCTCTGCTCAAGATTACAAAAAGCTAACTAACTCCAACGTAGAGAATGCGGCCAATGTCCTACCAACCCTGGAATTTCACCAAGTAAGACTACTCTACTCTACTCTTTTTTGAAAAGGCTCGAGACCGGTCCGCCATGTCCTTTTACCAACTGTTTAAGTTCTAGGGAACCTAAGGATTTGTCTCAGTCTGTACATGGACCTGTTACCTTTGCTACAACGTTTGATGACGATGATTTATTCACTAAAGATTCTGATTCAATGTCTGTTGCATTCGCGACTACTGACAAACAACTGCCTGCTGATGCTAAGCCTCAGCCGACATTCTTTTTGAGCACTGAGACTGGAGGTTTGTTTTTGCCGTTTTTGAATTTTAGGCACTTTTATCTTGTTAAATGTTAAATGTTTTCTGTATAAGTTTCCTCTTCTTTTTTCTTGAATAGGTCCCTCCAACTATTTGGGAAAAGTAGTAATGCTTGACCACTGTTCAAAGAGAATCGTGGGTTTTTGTTTAGAAGGTTTAGTCCAGTTTATAGGACAACAAGGATTGTGTGGTGCGAACTGCGATCTCTCGCTCTTAGGGTTTTGGTGTTCTCTGTTTCGCTTTTTGTTTTTTCTTCTTGATTTTTTCATATTTTTAATTTTTTCGCGTTTTTCGTTACAGAGGAATCAAATGGATTTACTGCCATAAAGTCAGCGAATGCTGTCACTAACGGTCTTGATGATTTGAATGACAACGAAGAAGAGGAGGAAGAAGAAGTAGAAGACGAAGAGTTGAACTCGAGTGATGATGAGATGGCTGTCTTTCAGAAACTGCAAAGTCAAGATAGAAAGTCCAAATTTAAAGATGAAAAGGGGTTAGTGACTAGTGTTTATTTGGTTTGTTGAAAGTTTTACTTAAGGTGGTGGTAATGTTTACCGCAGTCATTTTCAAAGCGTCATAACTTGCTCAATTTACGGACTTATATAGCAAATGATACATCATTTTAAAGCTTGAAATGAGGACATTTTGGTGACATAATCAAACTTTGGGTAGACACTTTCTACAGTGACTTACATAGAGAAACCCATAAACCATTTTTAAACAAGGAATTCAAAAATCTGTGCAAGTTGATCAAACATTGCTCTATACCATACTGACGTGCTGAGTCTTGCCGAGGGTCATTTTTCTTAGTTTCGCCAGAAGTTACCTATAACCCGAGAAATTTGTCAAAAAGTGAAAATTTTCGAAATTTCATAATTTTTCGACACTTCAAATGAGAATTGCACAACTTTGTGACTGCTTCAGCAAAAACCAAGAAAAATGACCCTCGGCAATAGTGCGAAAAATGTTTCTGTGGAGTGGTTTGTCGATTGATTGAGGCAGTTCAGAGAAATCCCTGTTTAAAACAAACCGATTGTGGTTTTTGAGAAATCAGTTTTTTGGCCAAAACTTTAGCTAGACTGATGTAATCATGCTCATTTTTGCACAAAATATGTGCCTTTGGACGGCTTTTAATTTGGGTATGCCGCTGTCGAATGTTGTGGTTACGTGTTGCAGCCATTGACAAAAATTTGAAAATTTGGAAATCAGCTGGTTTTTGACCCCAAAAATCTTTAATCTCGTTTATCTCTCGGAATTTTGAAGATACAAAAATTTGTCCAAGAGCAAAGTTATGCAGTTTGGCGAGCTCTTTCCACTGAATATGGTTTTGGCTAACTTCACGTAAATCTATAAGACTTATTCAGCGAAAATAAAAAATTTTTAAATTTTCACACAAAGACGCCGGGATTGTTTCTAATGTGCTCAGGAACACCGAAGTAGTGTATTCTGAAAGTTTCAGTCATTTTGGATTAGATTTACGAAAGTTATCACCCAAAATACGGGAAACAATACCACCACCTTAAATTGTTAGACTTTTCATCTCTTTAAAACGTTATCATGGGGTCGCGGCAGCGACCCCTATAATATGTGTGAAAAGTGGCTAGAGACAGTGTAAAATAAGCTGCACAGAAGCTGTGCAGATTTCATGCGCAACTTGTAGAGCACATCGAGTTTAGTATATCTGTGTGAAGTTTCAGCCCCGTATCACTTACCGTTAAAAAGTTGCGCCCCGGACCGGTTATGGCGGCGATGTTTTTTTTCCGGTTTCTCCTATTTGATGGTTGTATTGTACATAATGTTCGCCGCTTTCACGTGAACTGCAGCGGTGGGCCAACCTAAAGGGCTATAGGGTCTAGTAGTACCCTCTAAAGAATTTAAGAATCACGACTTTTTTTGCGCCGCAGCTACGCCACAGCGCCGCAGTGGCGCCGCAAAGTCGGCTCATAGCGAAAAGTGACAATTTTTGTGGTCGTCGCTCAGGTCGAACGTTACGAGTTGGAGCTGATTTCCTTCTATATTCAGAAATGTCATATATTGAACTAACTAACGGTCCAGGTTGCGTTTCTCTATCACTTCCCTAGCGACCACAGTGACCCGTCAAAAATGGCGAAAATTCGAAAAATGAAAAATCGAAATTTCTCGTTATCTATTCAACTTTAAAAGCTCAGACCTTCCATACAGTGGTTTTCTGGAACGGAGAATCGATTCCCGCAGTCAGTTTTGCCGTCAGACTTAACCATCTTGCTGGGCTGATTCCACTTTCCCGTCGGGAGGGTCAAGTCGGAAACCGCTTGCTGGAGGTCCATGGTAGGCTCTACCTGACCTCTCAAAACTTTGTCTATAGGAGTTTTCTGGTGTGCCCAGCTCATTACCGGTATTCGTTTTGCCGTCCGATGTGCCTATATTGCTGGGCTGGTTCCAGTTTGAAGAGTCAGTCGGGTGGGGCGTCAAGTTGTCGAAAATAAAATTTTTCAAAAGTGGTCAAATTTGGTATCAAATGAAAGCCCTAAGTGAGCTGAGCAACTTTTGTCATAGAACTGCATACCCAAAGTGGCTGTAGAGTGCTGTGGTGGGGTGGGGTGGGGACTTAGGCGATTTTGGGTCAAAAATAAAATTTTTCAAAAGTGGTCAAATTTGGTATCCAATGAAAGCCCTAAGTGAGCTGAGCAACTTTTGTCATAGAACTGCATACCCAAAGTGGCTGTAGAGTGCTGTGGTGGGGTGGGGAGGGGACTTAGGCGATTTTGGGTCAAAAATAAAATTTTTCAAAAGTGGTCAAATTTGGTATCAAATGAAAGCCCTAAGTGAGCTGAGCAACTTTTGTCATAGAACTGCATACCCAAAGTGGCTGTAGAGTGCTGTGGTGGGGTGGGGTGGGGACTTAGGCGATTTTGGGTCAAAAATAAAATTTTTCAAAAGTGGTCAAATTTGGTATCCAATGAAAGCCCTAAGTGAGCTGAGCAACTTTTGTCATAGAACTGCATACCCAAAGTGGCTGTAGAGTGCTGTGGTGGGGTGGGGTGGGGACTTAGGGGATTTTGGTCAAAAATAAAATTTTTCAAAAGTGGTCAAATTTGGTATCCAATGAAAGCCCTAAGTGAGCTGAGCAACTTTTGTCATAGAACTGCATACCCAAAGTGGCTGTAGAGTACTGTGGTGGGGTGGGGAGGGGACTTAGGCGATTTTGGGTCAAAAATAAAATTTTTCAAAAGTGGTCAAATGTGGTATCAAATGAAAGCCCTAAATGAGCTGAGCAACTTTTGTCATAGAACTGCATACCCAAAGTGGCTGTAGAGTGCTGTGGTGGGGTGGGGTGGGGACTTTGGCGATTTTGGGTCAAAAATAAAATTTTTCAAAAGTGGTCAAATGTGGTATCAAATGAAAGCCCTAAGTGAGCTGAGCAACTTTTGTCATAGAACTGCATACCCAAAGTGGCTGTAGAGTGCTGTAGTGGGGTGGGGACTTAGCGAAATTTCATTGTCATAGAACTGCTTATCCAAAGTGGCTGTAGAGTGCTGTGGTGTGGTGGGATGGGGTGGGGACTTAGGCGATTTTAGGTCAAAAATGGAATTTTTCAAAAGTGGTCAAATTTGTGTCAAATGAAAGTCCTATGCGAACGGAACAACTTTTGTCATGGGGCCACCCACCCAAACTTGCTGTGCCAAATAACGTCACGTGCCTATGAAACTTTTGTCTTTACTTTAACCGAAATGTAAAGGATATAATATAGACACAGCCAACACACACATATTATCCTCTTTTGTGCGGAGCATTTTTGTTACTTATTACAAAGTTATTACGAGTTATTACAAGTTTCCTTTTCCTTTCTGGGGTAAATTGACTTTGTTATGATTCCTTCTAGTTGATTGAGGCTGGTTGCCAGTGAAATAACCTTCTCCTTGAAACCGCCCCACTCCTTGGATTTCTCCAAAAAGCCAATTTACAAATATTTCCGGCTTGGCCGGAGAGTTTGGTTAATTTCAGACCTGTTATAGGAATGTTTTCATTCATTCACACCATTGCGGCGGGCAAAATTTGCCAAAAAGACATTGATTTTTGTCTCCTTTTACCTAAAATTCCCCTTGCAAATTTCTTAGGAGCCCTCAGAATTCGCCAACCGGAAAATTGCTAAAAATGCCCAGCTCACAAGGTATGGGGAAACGTTTGGAGTGGAGGCTGGCTAGTACTCCTCTGAAACGAGTTTTGAGTCGGTATTATTTGTTGCTTCGAGAACTTGTTATAAACTCTTAAACTTAAATGATGTAAGAATTGCTCTGTTTGTTTTTAGAAAAATTAGACGCGAATTTTACGAGGAAGAGGCTGAGCTATCTGGCAGCGAGATTGGTGATGATGAAAATTATGAGGTTGGTTTGGAACTTCGAAATTGGTTTGTTTTGAAATCGCTCGAAACGTTTTAGGCTAATTTTGTCAGACTAAAATGTTTACGAATTTATCTTGGCGCATTTTGGTTTTTAGTATTACCAGGATTTTTCACTTTTCTTTTAGGTCTTCTATGAAATTCTTTATTTTTTGGGTTGAATTTTTTGTTTTTATTTTGTCTTTCCTTTTTAGGGTGGATCGGATGACGACAATTATGAGGCGGAAGAAGGAGACTTAGAGGATCTCCCAGATGAGCATGAACTGAGACAACAAGTTGGAAGAATTCACCAGTAATTAATTTTTCACTCACTACATAGGTTAATGTTGATTTAGAATTGAGCCTGTTTTATGTAGATTTCCGAAGTTGACTCTTAGGAATTTGCATGATAGAGCTGAACCTTCTAATACGTTTACCGAAGCAATTGGAAATTATGTACGTATAGTCGCGAACTTCATGATTTATTCTGTATCTTTTAGTTTTCAGCGGAGTTTTTTGTAGAAAATTTGTAATTTTAGTAAACAGATGCTGGACGAGGATAAACGTCGAACTCTGGCGCTTCAGGAAGCCTACATTGAAGACAACGAGTTGAACAGCAATGTTAACCGAAGACGATTTCGTTGGCGTGATGGTATGAACTCAAGTTTTCCCATGTCCCTTTTAGCCTTTTACATCCGAAAAGAATGTTTGTGGTTGGGTTTTGTTTACATTTTGCTGATTTCTTTAAAAGTTGTCTCACCTCTCCCAATTTTAAAAAAGGTTGTGTAAATAAGATGACAGTCATTTTACTACGTATCTGTTTCAGATGATGAGGATGGTGAAATTGTGTGGTGGAATGAGGAGGATGATCAGCCAGGGGGTCCGCTAGAGGGCGCTGATGCTGTGGGTGGGGCTGGGGGAGATCCGGCCACTCAGAATCTGATTGATCAGCAGAGTCTAGAAAGACAACAATGGTTAGAGGAACAGGTGTGGGGAAGCTGATATTTTTGATTTCTTGTAATTGGTATCGGTATACTGGACTTTATCTAGGTCAGAAGGGGAGGGGGTAACTAGATGCCGGTAAAAATGCACTAGAATAATTAGCTTATTTTTGCCTATATGCTTCTAGGCTAAGCTTAAGATTCAGTTTGAGTGCAAAAGCTAAGATGAAACTAAACGTATCTTTGACTAAGAATATTCATCCGGAAAATTCCGTACACATTTCGGCTTGTGGAGAGAATCTCTAACAAGTAGATGGAGAAACCAGTAGGTCCTCCAAAAGCCCAGCCCAGAGTATTGTTTTGTGGACGAACGATTGGGTAATCTGTTGTGTTTCAGGCGGGTTCGTCAGTGGATATTGCGGATCCTGTTCTCTCGAGTCTGACGATGAGACGACAGAAATCGGATGCCAGCGGTTCGACTCGCGAATCCCTTAATCCGGGGGATGAGGTCAAAAAGGCCTGGAGCACTCAGCCATTCTCTGCTGCCTTAGCCAACGATACAGATCCCGTCCAATTTGGCCAGGCCAAAGTTATGGTATAACATTACAGTGATCTTTTCAATCATTTTAGGTTTCACTTTCGTTGTATGCACATCTTTTTCTTTCAATAGCAACCTTTTGACTCAGTTTTTAAAATTCATTATTCTTTGAATCACAGGCCTGGCGTTTTTAGGGTTTTGAAGAGGGGGGCAATAGGGCCTTAGGGAGCGGGCAAGTGGAGGAGGCAATCCCAAAGTATACTTTTATTTTGTGGGAAAAATAGCATTTTTAAGGTAAAAACGGAAGAAAAATAGCTGTTTTAAGCTTTCGACACTTGGACGACCGCCAAACAAGTGGTTGGGGCTTGCCAAAAAGTGGTCGCAGTAAAAATGCAGCAGATTACAGCAGTTATAATATTGTGCTAATTATAAATGAAATCAGTATTGTTGGCATTTTGTGATTGTCTATATGTACTTGCGTAAACTCAGCTACGGTTTAAAGTTCATCGTGTGAGCAATTTTTATCCAATGATTTTTCTTTCAGATAAAACGGCATCGTGAATCCCTGCTGGGGCGAAACCAGGCAACCCTTGCCCGCCTGAATCGGGCCGCTTCCATGACCAGCGCTAGCAATGCTGCCGAAGCCTCTTCCAAGAACTGCATCTTTCGACGAGTTTCTCCGACGAAATCTGCCCGATCTCGGCCCTCTACTGACTCCACCTCCGTGGACTTCAGCTCTGACACTGCGCCTACTGATTTCAGTGATTTGATAGGAAATGTAAGCATAGCTTAGTCATAGTAGAATACTGTATTGTATTTGTCATAGAGTAGAAACAGAAAGTTCTTTCCTTCGGGCAGTCAGTAGGCTGAAAATGTTTTTAACAGAACGTAAATTCATTTGGTCTGTTCAACTTTTCAGTAAACATTTTGAGGATGTAACCGATCGATAGAAAACTGAGGGACTTTGGCAAGTTTCAACTTGCGATACACCTCAACTCGTAACTGCATAGATTTGGCAAAAACGCAGGAACAGTTGTAGTCCAAATGGAAGCAGCTAACCGGCAGTTATGCGGCTACTTAGTCTCTTCACACAGCAGGAACCTTGTCCCTTGGCTTTGTATGCCCCGACCAATGGGTGTCCGATATGCGATGGCTCCTTTTTGCATGCCGGTCCAGTAAAGCCAGCCCACTGGAACCGGCTCCTGCGATGAGCAGGATGTATCGTATCTCAATCGGGCCATGTTTATTCTTTCTCTGTAGTGTGTAGCCTGAACGTTAGCGATAAGTACACCTGTTCCACACCATTTGTGATATTTCGCGCAATGTACTTTGCAAAATGGTGTAAATTATGCTTTTGTCAATAATACTGCAAATATTGTGCTTTGATGAAATTTTAATTGTATTTGTTTAGTTTTTAGTGTTTTAATATTTTTTCCTATTGTTGCAGGGAAGGTCGCAAAAGCGAAGTTCACATCCGGCTTCTGTTGCCCCTCCTAAGAGAATGAAGCGTTGCCAAAGTAATGACAGTGCCTCAAACTCAATACTTGATCTTTTGACTGTATCCAATTCTGGTTGACCCTTTTTTATTGTGCTAGTTTTCTTGTATATGCAGTCATTGTTTTTGTACAATAAAGATAAAGGTGGACGTCATAAATGTAAAGTTAAGGACAAGTTGGAATGATAAGTATTGTTTCTGGGCATCATGGTCAAACCAAGTGGTCCAGAGTACTGCCAAACATGTGTCGTGAAACATGTCACCCAATTTTTCGCTTGTAGCTTGGCTTTGGTAGAAGCAAGAGTTTATAATAGGAAGAGGAAGAACACTCAGCCCTTCCTAAAGTAAAGCCTGTAATATGCTCGAATCGACACATTAAGGTCGAAATCAGTCATTTTGATTTTGCGATTTGGAAATATGTAGGCGTGATATGTTTATACGCAGAGAAGTCCCCCTGAGATTTATATTGCAGGATTAATAGGAAACGCTGACCCTCTTAGAGTCACCAGAGTGTACCTCACCCTGGATCATGTGTTTGTCCTTATTGTAAAACGCATTCACTTCAGATTTGATTTTAGCTTACTGCGACGGTAGACTCTGTCTAGCTCAGTTGGCAGAGTGTCGGACAGAGATGAAACCGGGTCAGTTCGGGTCACTATATGGACCGGGTCACCGGGTCAGGAGCTCTGACCCGGTATTTTTGATTGGAGGAATTTTTTTTGGTGTTATAGGACATTTTTCAAAGTTTTACCATTTTTTGCAAACTGAAAACTTCAACAATTACTCAAAAACTAGCAATAGAAATATTCTTAACTTAATCGTGTAGTTGTTTTAAATGCTTGTCGCTGTAGTAGTGTAGTGTCCTCATAATATTTGTAATGTCCTGTCAAGCTTAGATCTAGGTTTGAAACTACAATGATTGCGTTGAATCTTAACTAGAAAATGAAAACTATTGCATGGGCCCTGAGCTTTGAAATCTTTAAAATCTAAATTCTCCATGCTCCATCTACTGTAAGTGATTTATCGCTGCTGCGATTATTTTTGGAGGGAGGCAGTCAGATTGTGGGTTTCAAGTCTCGGTAAGATGGAAAATCTCAGCAAAACAAGGTTTACAGATTCTGAGTTTTACTTTGCCTTTTTTGCAATTGTTATGGCTTACTATTTATTATATATACTTATTTTATTTCATATTCTCTGAATTCTTAGCCATACGAAAAAAATATTTCCAAAGAATTTCCGCTGAGTGAAACTTCAATCATACAACTAAATGAAATATTTTACTAAAATATGTAATGATAAAACAGAAAAGTGCTAATGTTAAACCATATGATTAGAATTAGATGATGTTATGACTTTGGCAAAGTATTTTGTCCAATTTGTTTTATTCAAAAAGGTATGTGGTTTACTTCACATTATCGAGTGCAAAATCGTGCAAATCGTTTTGATTTTTTCCGGCTTACTTACAATATTAACGTAATGCTACTACTTTAAGGAAAGCAAAACTTTTGCCCAACTTGATATTTTAGTCGCCAAAAATGTCCAAAACCGTAAAAAACACTCATCGCACCCCAATAAAGTATTTTTAATTTTTTGCAAACTTAAACCTGGATTTTCAAAAATACCGGGTCACCGGGTCACCGGGTCACCGGGTCAGGGGTCGACCGGGTCACCGGGTCACCGGGTCAGTAAATAGTGACCCGGTTTCATCTCTGGTGTCGGAGACTTTATCCGAAAGTCGTGGGTTTGAATCCCGCCCGAGTGCAGAATTTTTCGGGTCTCAGGTGTTGAAGTTACAATTTCATTTCTTACACTCCGACTACACAGCGTGCATCTCAGTAATTTGTGCGCACACAAACTAAAGTCTGACCAAAAATTCTTGGAACCGAACTGTGAGCGCTTGTCCTGAGTTAACCTTTGAAGTTAGTCTACATAAAGTATATATTTCTAGAAACCTCAGGAGGAGGAGAATCCGGTAAAACCATCATATCCGGTCTATATCCGGTTACCGGATGCCAAATAGATAAAAACGCTTCAGATTCGGAAAGAGAATGCAAATTAATTCATACTCTAGAATATTGGTCCTTGGCCCAAGACATCTCCGAAAATCCGGTCACATCCGGTCTATGTCCGGTAATCGGATGTCTAGGTCACAAAAACTGTACAGCAAGATGGGTAGGTCGTACAGTTTCGCTGATTGAATGTTTAGATTCAGCGGGTCTAAATTAGTCTATATACGAAGTTTTGTCCAATTTGGACCAAAATTGCGTGATTTATGATCGTATCCGGTGCGAAAAAAACCGGAAAAATCGGGTTTTCCGGTCTGGTGCTCGGAATCGCTGATAAAAAAAGTTCGGTTTTGGCACAATGAATATTTGGAAGGCTACTTTCATTTTACCGGTGTCAAAGTAATCGAATATCCGGTCGATTTCCGGTTCTGAGCGTTGAAATTTGATATTTCATGGGCTATTATCTCAGTATCCGGTTGGTCCGGAAGTTAAATTATTTCATTAAAATGACATATTGTCTATCCCTAACAAGCATCAACCTCAAATTACTTCATATCTGCTGTAATTTTTGAATGATAGCGTTTTAAAAACGTGTTGATTTTGCTTATTTTGCGTAATTGTTAAACCGGATATGCGATTTGATCCCTTACGCTTAGCTTTGTCGCACGCAATACAACTTATTTTTGAACCATTTTAAAAACGCTATCATTCAAAAATTACAGCAGATATGAAGTAATTTGAGGTTGATGCTTGTTAGGGATAGACAAAATGTCATTTTAATGAAATAATTTTACTTCCGGACCAACCGGATACTGAGATAATAGCCCATGAAATCTCAAATTTCAACGCTCAGAACCGGAAATCGATCGGATATTCGATTACTTTGACACCGGTAACATGAAAGTAACCTCCTAAATATTCATTGTGCCAAAAACGAAAATTTTTTATCCGCGATTCCGAGCACCAGACCGGAAAAACCGATTTTTCCGGTTTTTTTCGTGCCGGATACGACCACAAATCACTCAATTTTGGTCCAAATTGGACAAAGCTTCGTATATAGACTAATTTCGACCCGCTGAATCTAAAAATTCAATCAGCGAAACTGTACGACCTACCCATCTTGCTGTACAGTTTTTGTGACCTAGACATCCGGTTACCGGACATAGACCGGATGTGACCGGATTTTCGGAGATGTCTTGGGCCAAGGACCAATATGCTAGAGTATGAATGAATTAGCACTGTCTTTCCGAATCTGAAGCGTTTTTATGGATTTGGCATCCGGTAACCGGATGTAGACCGGATATGATGGTTTTACCGGATTCTCCTCCTCCTGAGGTTTCTAAAAATATATACTTTATACAGGCTAACTTCAAAGGTTAACTCAGGACAAGCGCTCACAGTTCGGTTCCAAGAATTTTTGGTCAGACTTTAGTTTGTGGCATCGGTATAAAGCCCGGCAAATTAACACTAAGCCATATCACAATTCCTATTATATGTAAACTCTTGGTAGAAGCAACCAATCTTATTTCATCTTCAATAGATTCTGCCATTAATTCCGTTTCAATTTATAATCTCGGAGGGGTTACGCTTATGCATGTAATTTTAACATGAGGTAAGTGGTTAGCCAATCAGATTCGTTTTAGTTCAAACGCATATAAACACACGCTTAACAACGTTAGGTGCTACCACCCCCGAGATTTCGACCTTAATGTGTCAAGCATGTCGCAGGCTTAGCTTATTAGGAAGAGCTTAGTAGGTATATATCCCACTCTTCCAACAATATACTCTTGGTATTACTTATTAGTTATTAGTCCACTTCAGTCACTTGATCGTTGTATTACTTCAGTCCTCAGGTAAGGCATCTTCGATCGAAGAGCGACAAGGCACTAACTCTGATTAGATGCGAAAGGTCGGAATTATGAATGAAAGAAGTGAAGAAGGGTGCCCCAGACAGGTGATTTATCCACAGAATTCAAAGTCGCACACAACTGGCATTTAGCTTTCTTTTATCTATTGCCAATACAGCATATATGGATATGATATATGGATATGCCACATCTTATGGATAGCTATTTAGATAGCAACTAAGATTAGTTTTGCACTGGATCTCAAATTAATTTACGAAGGTAAATTGAAAAAGATGAAAAATTGAATATGCCTATTCTCCTAATTATATTTGTTTGCTGGTTTTATGTGAAGTAGGTGTAAAACTTTAGTTTATATTTTTTAGTAAATTCAATTCGTATTGAATCAATTGCTAGAATGTGTTCAAAAGTATTTGTAAACGGCCCATTTCTTATTGTAACATTTTGAATTTATAGGATCTACAATTTTGATATGCACTAGATTTGCATTTGTTAGTAGATTTTCTGAACTTTACAAAAACATTAGAATGCTCTTTCATTTCCTTTTCTACAACATTTTGATTTTATCCGGTTTATTTACTATATAATGACAACAGTTAAAACACGTTTACAGTTCAAATATTGTATGTACATCCTATGGCAACACAGTTAAATATCTTGTCAAGATAAAGTGGCACACAATTACAGAATATGGATCTAAAAACAGTGTGAACTACAACAAAAGTGTCTAACGAACTGAGGCAATTGATACACAGGCTTTACGTAATACATAATATATAATAATAGCAAAACATATGTATGTAATAAATCAACACATAAACAATATATAGTTTAAGACTGAGCACGAATCGAGAGTTCTTGGCAAGACAGGTATAGGTCGGGCTCGAAACAACGTTCGTTAATCCGCTTGTTCGGTTCAGTTAGATTTGCCAGACAAGAAAAACCAAGCAAGTCAGTTCAGTGCCAAGATCCGGAAAACTAAATTCGAAAACCTGAGCTGCAGGTCGGAATTCCGGTTTCGGGCGGATTTCCCATCTAACCCGCCTAAAGCTGGCCCTTAAGTTAAACTCTATTAGTTCCTTTCCTTTTTTAGGAGTTTATTTCTTGTTCACCTCCATTAGACCGTCAACCACGCTGGACGGAGAGCGTTCCAGCAGCTTCTCATTGAGCTTAGCTGAGGTCCCGAAATGGAAATGACTCAGGCCCGAGGAGGGATGTTGGAGATGGTTGGGATAGGTTTTGTCCAGATGTTTGATGGACTCGTTGAGCCAGCTAGTGATGGCGCTGATGGCGGAAACGATGGCCGGAGACCCGAATCCGTGAGTGATGAGGGAGAAGTGGGTCAGGTGGCGCTGGATTGAGGGGTCCAGGACGGACGTGGGGCGAGAGTTGCACAGCGGGGATCGATCCTGACTCAACAGCTCCTGAAGCTCTTTGATCATCATCCTAAAACAGAAGGGATATGAAAATGAAAAATTGAAAAACGAAAATCCAAAGGGATTTTTCCTTGTTTACCAAAAGTAGTTAAGTTTAAGGTAGATTTAGACAACATAATGAATCCCTGGTGCAAACGTCACCAGGGGCCGGTCCTATAAAAGATCTTAGGCCGGGTTAAGCTTAACCCCGTTTTGATAGGACCGGCCCCAGTAGGACTAGGACTTGGGTGAAAAACACAACATCATTGTTTTATTTTACAAATTTGTTGTAGGAAGCGTTAATACAATTATAATTATTACATTAATAGGGTGTCCTATGAATCATAACCATTAAATAAAGGATAATTATTTATTCAGGAACACCTGTATCTACCTACCTAGCAGCATTTAGGGATTCTTTACGACGCTGCACGTCCACTGTTGTACCAGAACAGTTAACTCGATTAAGATATTCCGCTGCCTGTTTTCCTGGAAATTCCGTTTCACACACGTAGCCAAAATCCCTAGCAAGATGGATTGCTTCACCTGAAAAAATAGATACATTGAGAAATACAGACATAACTAAATAAATAAATAATATATAGGCAAAATAATAGAGAAATTGAGTAATATATAACGACATATATAAATGTAAAAAATTAATATACAAGCATCGTTTCTTAAATATAAGCTGAAGTTTTGTAATTTCTACAGTTTTTCACTAGTTTCAGAATAATCTGCAACTCCCACTTCACACATTCCACCATTAAGTTTCGATTGTGATAATCCAAGGAACCGTATCAGAATTTCTAATCTTGTATTCTTTTCCCTTTTCCAGTGAAAAGGCGAATAGCGACAGAATTCCTTTCTCAAGCCCCTTGGGTACCTCTTAAACTCTATGTGGCCATTTAGGGGAACAAAGACCACATATGGCAACATCAACACTTCTGTTATAATAAAACTATTCAACAACAAGTATATTTCTAATTTCAATTCAGGTCATTTAAGGTCAGTTTTGAGGGATTAAAACATTTTCCACCATAATTATAAATAGGTAGCTTGCACTCAAGTATTTGGACTTTAATTTCAGGAATACAATAAAATATAACACTTTCAACTTTATAATTAGAGAAAATGAACAACTAAGCTAGAACAGACTTCAGATTATGTGCTGACCCAAGGAACCTAGCATATCCTACTTTCTGGCAAAATCAGAAGCACACTTTTTCGATTCCCTTCCCCTTGAGAATAAAAAATCTATTATCGCGAAATCAAAAAATTTTGTGATGTTTGAAGTCAGCGTGATCCGTGGGCCTCGATCGAACACGTCCCACACCAAGCTTTTCTCGCCGGCCAAACTTTAAAGTTCTAAGCAATGGTACTCAGGAACAATACCTTAAAATGTTTGTCTCTAATTTTTTTTTGAAATCTAGCATATGAAGATTTTGTGAGTAGCAGAACTTTCTGAAGTCGGACTTTCACATAATTCAGCTTTTCACATGATATAGATTAGTAAAGCTAAATATTTTAGCGTATTTGGTTAGCGAAGTGTTGAATCTAAAAACCGACTTTAGTTTCTTGTTCAGCAACCGCCAAAATTCATAAACCATGTATTAGCAAGTATCAGCAAAAAATGGATAGATCCTCTCTGTCCCCCTTCCAAATCGAAAAAGTAGACATTCCCGAAATAATTTTTGCGATTTTTGAGCTCAAGCTATCTACAACATTATCAACGACAAAGTTTAACCCTACCCTATTTATTGGCCACGATTTATTTTTTTAGAGTGGTTGGGGTGGAGGAGGGCAGGAAGGGGCGTAGACTTGACAAGACCCTTGACATTTTTCCAACGATTAGGCAGAGATAGTGTTACCTTCAACAAGGGAAGTTAGGAGAGTGACATTGGCTGCCTTCCTGCGACCCGCTGGCAGATTCATTCCTCGCTGCTCCAACTGATCTCTCAGCGATTTCCCTCCATTTTTAGACTTGGCTCTGAAAACAAAAAAGTGATAAATTTCAACAACATTACAGCAAAGTTATGGGTTACTTTCTTCTCCTTTCCTGAAGCCTTACACCGTTAGGAAAGCTCTTGAATAACTTAAACTGCTTTGCTGTATATTTCTTGTTCCTTATTTATTCGAAAAGATTTAGGTATTCTGAAATTAATTTGACCAGTTTCATCCGAACTTTATCAAATAAAAACGAGCTTTCTAACGTTACAAAGTTACCGAGTAGTTTGTGGTTTTGTCAAGAAGCAGTTTGTTTGACTGCTCTGGTTGCGCACAGTTGTACTATAATTTGCTCTTGGGTTTAAATCTCAAATCCATGAAAGCAATTTTTATTGGACTTAATTAAAGTCATTTTAAACCCTTTTACAAAATGAAATCAGCCATATCACTGAAAATTAATTGATAGTTTCAACAGCATTTTGGTGGGAAAATTGCGGTTTATCGGAGGTCAGATAAGGTCAGGTCATGTCAACTAAATCTTAGAAAGATGAAAGAGAAATTAGTCAGAATAACAGTAATTTGGAGGAAAATGTAAAATTTAGTATTATTGCCAAACACAAACAATTCCTTTGCACTCTTTGGCATTTTCGAGGACCCTAACTGTTCTCTAATTACTCCCTTTACCGGATCTTTTGCGCTTCCCCCCAGCCCTAACTTTTGATTTTTTTACCAATAACTTTGAAATTTGGTGTGGGTGCATACTGGACGCTGGTGAATTCAAAAATTTTAAAATTTTAAAAAATTTTAAATTTTTGCTTGGTAAGGGGGGGACCAAGGGGAACTAAAAAATTTTTTAAAAAATTTTGCTGAAAACATGCATACAGGGGTTTTTTGGGGCGCTGAGCACGAATCTGAAATCCGTTTTTCGATTCAGCTTTTCGTTAGCTCAGTATAAAGCTAAAGTTGTAAGCTTAACATGTAAGCTTATATATACTGAGCTAACGAAAAGCTGAATCGAAAAACGGATTTCAGATTCGTGCTCAGCGCCCCAAAAAACCCCTGTATGCATGTTTTCAGCAAAATTTTTTAAAAAATTTTTTAGTTCCCCTTGCCCTTACCAAACAAAAATTTAAAATTTTTTAAAAATTTTTAAGATTTTAAAATTTGGGGGGGGGGAAAGCGCAAAAATCCCCTTTACCTTCTTGTCCTTAAAAAGAAAATATAGCAATGGAAAATGCTTGCATTGGAGTCACTATAGCAAAGCCTTAGTCCGAAACAAGAGAGAACCAATGGTCAATTGATTTTACACGTTTAATTTGATTTATACCTTCTCAAGATGCCACCAAGTAGGGAAGCATTCAAGCATTCAGGCGGTGAGAGACGTCGCTGGACTTCGCCGATTGTGACCTTGTATTTGGAGGTAGAGCTCAGAAGGGACAGTCGACCAGGCACCGAACAGAATATGTCCGTCGTGTCGGAACCGGACATCGGATATCCATTCGTCTCTGGCTTCCGTCCACTTGGCACTAAAATGAAAACAATAAAAAATTCAATGTTTTGTAAATTGCGCTAGTAAATAAATAGAAGAAAACAATTTAATTGTACAAATGAATGCAAAAATTTGAAAAAATAACTACTAACTAACTATATATACAAATTATTGGCACTATATACCTACGTATATTCTGTAGGCTGACATATTAAGGTATATTCAAACGATTAGTTAAAACAATAACACAGTCAAAATTAGCTGAAATCTCTATTATAGAAGCAATTCTGTGAGTAAAATCTCACTAAATTGTGTTAATGTTTACCTTATCTAAAACTGCTTCAATATTATCTAAGCTGATGATGCATAATTTATTGAATAAGCTTATGCATGTATTTTAACATTACTCCGGACGAATTTCATTACCTACAGGCCATTATGAAGAAATATAAGTTAAATTTATCGTGTTATTTACCTACCCACCTAGTTTCCCTATATCACATGGTTAGTTCATTCAAAAGTTGACATAATCGGATCTTTTCCACAATCCCCCCCTCAAAACAAACAGGTTGGATTGGGGGTTATTGGGTGATTCAAATGCGTTCATATTTTGGTTGGGTGCTGCCTGAGGCTCAGCGATTTCAAAAATGTAAAAAATTTCAAATTTTTAAAAAATTTAAAATTTTTAAAATTTCAAAGTTTCAAAATTTTTTTAAATTTTCCGATAGAATCGATGATGGTGAGTATTTTCCCTTCTTGCACCAACATCTGAAAATGCTTCCTGCGATCTCTACAGCGGATCTAACTGCAAAGATCAAAAGAACTTGCCGCCAATAGGAACACGATTACTGTTGTATATATACAGGCAGCGTTTTCCTTTGATCTTTACAGTTAGAACCGCTGTACAGATCGCAGGAAGCATTTTCAGATGTTGGTGCAAGAAGGGAAGATACTTACCATCAGCGATTCTATCGGAAAATGTAAAGAAAGTTTAAATTTTGAAATTTTAAAAATTTAAAAATTTTTTAAAAATTTGAAATTTTTTACATTTTTGAAATCACTGAGCCTCAGGTATATACCACCCTACCAAAATATGAACGCATTTCAATCACCCAATAACCCCAATCCAACCACTTTGTTTTGAGGGGGGGATTGTGGAAAAGATCCACATAATCTTTGTCGACTATGAAACTAAGGTTATACTATAATATAACTATACTATGTAATAATAACTTAATTATCTTCATAATGAATACACAAAGCCGTAAACCCATTCACAGCAACTTACTAGATGAATTTATTTACAGTCTTGCCTTTATATTGTTAGTCGTTCAGCTAAAACGTAGAAAAATTTCTGAGGAAATTTGGATTGTCACAACTTAGACGAACTTTTCCCTGCAACCGATTACTAACCCTGTTCACGAAGTGAAATTAGAAATCCTTCCGCCGACTCTTCCACAATAAAGGGAAAGCTGATACAGCTGTTGAGAATTCTTTCTCGGTGCTGAGTGGTCATCTGAAGACTCAGACCGGAAGACTCATCTCCGGAGGAGTTTGTCTCTTCCAGTTCCTCCTTAAGCTCAGAGGGAGTAGCTGTGCAAGAAACAGCACTGGCTGCTTCCTCTGTCTTAAGGAGCTCTTCAGTTTGGTCTTGTTGTATTTCTTGTTCTTCTTCTTGTTTAGATCTCTTCAAGGGAGGTTGGCCGTCATCTTCAGGGATTCGATCCGATGGTTCAGACCTCAGACAAAGTGGTGGCGCTTTTTTCCGCATTATAGGTAAGAATTAGCAAAATACAGCTGAAAACGGTTAAAAATAGGATTCTTGAATTATAGAATCATGAAATCGAAAAAATTGTTTAGATTTCGTTTGCCGATTTGGGCTAATTATTAGGCAGCAATAGCAAAAAGCTACATCCGAAAAAGCCGACACAAAAATGGTTGCGATGCGACCTAGTGTTTAACGAAAAAAACCCAAAAAAGAGGTCCAGCATAATTTCGCCTTCAGGCCATAAAGTTAGCTTATCAGTTAAAATGAATAAGCTTGTGGGGGGAGCACAGAAACCTATAAGACTTTTGCACGTCAACAACATAACATCTCTACTCCAAAGCGAACCCAACCAATACTACACACGTCTAATTCACACACATACACACAAAGCTCCAAGCTATAATGCTATAGACTTTGTCTAGCGCCCAAGGCACTGCCTTCGGCTATATTTATTACTCTGTGTCAAAAGCTTTCGCTAAATCAATAGCAATAGAGTCCTTCTTACTGCTAGCTAGTGGGGAGGGACCACTGCTTAATATGCGCATATATATGCAGTGGAAATGGAATATAGCCGGCGGCACTTTTTGATCTAAGCTTAACCTGAAGTTAGCTAACAACTGAATCCAGCTAAAAAGCTACACAGGTGGGAACTAGGGGACTTTAACTTTTATTTGTACCTGGGCCCCCTGCGCCCAGTTTTGAGACCGCCATTAATTGCAATGGGTGACTCTCTGCATGCATATACAGGTTTGTCGAAGCTGAAAAGTCAACACTGAAAGGAGAAAGGACAGTTAGAAAAGTAAATATGTACCTAGCCTGCGGCGAGTTAGAGAAAAGACAGACACACTAGGGCTTGGTCTGGAGTAGACGACATAAAGCTTGTTTACTTAACTGTAATAGTAACTGTATAGCTACAATAGTGACTTTACTACGGGTGTGGTCTAGTCGATTATTATTGCAACGAAATATATTTAGGAAATGTAGGTAGTAGTATATATTCAATTGACGACGATAGCATGCATGCACTTGCCTTTTTTATTGAGGCTATATTTTATTCATTCCACACCACACACTCCCTTACATAATGTTATGGTTATTTTTCACTAAATAGCACGATTTTGGTGAATAATATTTGTGTTCCATGCGTTCTCGGATAAATTTAATTTTCAAAATGATCTATGAAATTATAGCATTCATTCATTTCAACAGGATTCATTCAGGATTCAACCTTTATTTTCTCATCAAGAAATTTATAATTTTTTCAAAAGCTAAGTTTTCTGGGTAAATTGCTGAAAGAGGTTTGAGGTTAGTTAACATGGCTCCAGAAAAGAATCTCAATCTTTTCCATGATCCCACTTCAACCAAAATAAAGCATCAATCAGCTCTAACAATTTTTTCAAATCGTGAAATTAGATTTTTGATTCGATAGAGAAATTCAGAGAAGAAGAGGAAAATTTGTGACTATTATTGGTATCGAAACGTAGAGAGCCAACGGTGCATTCTGGAACATGAACGCATAATTTTAACTAATTTTTGATTGAGACTCCGGCAAGTTTAGAACGAGCTAAAAAATTATGTAAGTTAACATGAAAAGATAAGAGGGCTCGAAAACATACATGTCTATAATTGCATCTCGAAATGAACTCATTCATTGCCATAAATTTTCACCATTGGAAACTGGAGAAATTAAAACTACTGTAGAAGATATATATTCCTTAGTTTTAACTTTTGACTCAGTTTTTAACTGAAGCTTCCACAAAACAAACATTTTACATAACTTTTTAACCCAACCTAAATGGTTCATACCTTGTTTATACCAACTATCTAAACAGAAACACATGTTCTGAAGTTTCAAACCAAAGCATTCATTGCGTTAAAATTAATATAAGGGAATTTACCTTTCCGGATGACGCTTGGTTGTTCAACTCCCATTTGATTCTCTGTGGGACTGAAGTCCTAAAGCAAAAGAATTCTCATGAAATTACCCTAATATGAAACTGCAAGTGATGTTTCAGTCACTGAAACTGAAACTATTTTGAGAAGAGACCTGAAACTGAAACTGAAACATTTTTAGGCAGCCGACTGAAACTGAAACTGAAACTATATATGTTGGAAAAAACTGAAACTCGGACTGAAACTAGTTTCAGTCTTTCCTTAAATCTTGCCATTTTTAAGGTTTTGAGCTTCGATTCTGTTAACATTGCTGTAAGAGAGGCTGAATAAACATTAAATTGTGCTTTATATTAACTCAGAGAGCTGGAAACCGTTGTTTTTAAAGCGAACTGAAAAACTGAGACTACTTTGGTTCGCCGACTGAAACTGAAATTATTTTGAACCACCGCTGAAACTGAAACTGTAACTAAAACCGGCTACTGAAACAACACCAGAAACTGCAAAATAGCCTCTGGAGATTTATACAAAAACTGCTCTATTGGAGGGCAAGAGCTTTCATTTTTAACTATATATTTTTTGGTTCAGATTGGTCAGAAATATTCTTAGAATACACCTACGCAAAATTTGAACTCAATCGGTTAAGCTTTGCGATCTTTAAATACAGCTATGCTTTGTACGTCATTAAAACCTTTTTATATAGTGTTCTGCAAAACAATGTTTTCTCTGCCCTTGCGTTAACATCTGAGCACACAATTTATCCTATACGTGGAGCAAGTAAACAACTATTTTAAAGGAAAGTAGAAATCCTACCATAGACATATGGGGAGGAGCGTCCTGGGACACCATGGTCTGAGCTTGTTGAGCAGCCTGGAGCTGAAGGAGGGCCTCCTGGTCCGGTCCCAGACCCATGGCCCCGGGATGGTGCCCTTGGATGATGGACCTGTAGGGATCCGGACGACCGTAGGCCGACACCGGAAACCGATGGAAATCCTCGGGTCTCTGGAAGCTGGCTCCATACTAAATAGGAAAATTTAAATTATAGAATTTAGATAAGTCTGTAGAAAAATCCTTACCTTCTGGCTAAAGGTGAGGTGTTGAAGTTAACCTATTTTTAAAAGAGGGCACGAATCTAAAAAGTGACCTGTTGAAATTTATGAATTAGAAAGATGATTCTAAATTCATAGCAAAAATAAACCTAAAACGAAGCTATATACTTCTGCATTATATCTTTCCTTGAATTGATGTCTAATAAAAATACTCACACTCTGGATATTCCTGCTTATGTATACATTTATCGATTTCCAATCCAGTCTATTTTTATCAAATCACTCCTTAATTGTTAAAATCTGTTTAATCAAACTGTTTTGATGCTGCTGTTAATCATCTGATTTTGGCTTTTGTTTCAGCTCCTGATCAAGTTAGAACTTAATTTACCGGAATCTGTTGTGATGGAAGAGCAGCATTTAGATGCGAATAAGGATCGGTGGCATTGACGTGCGGAAATTCGCCCGGATTATAGGAGGGCGGAGGAAAATAGGGCGGCTGGAAGTCCCCAGTGGAAACGCTGAGTCTGGATGGATTGAAACTGGAAGATGCTGATGAAGAGATTTCACGACGCTCCTAAAATTAACAGAATTTAGTTAAATATTTAATTTAATTAACAATTAATTATAATTTTTTAGTTACGTAACTCAATGTTTTAATTGGAAAGGGAGGTTGACTTAATAGCTCGCTCTTGAGTTTGAAGCAGATTGGCTTTCATGTGGATGTGGGTTAGTGTGCTGCTATTGACGAAGCAGGGGAGGAGTTACTATGAACTTTACCTTTATACTGCTATAAACTGCTTTGACCACCTTTCTTGAATGTAGAGCATCTTTCAGTTGCTGCATAAAACTCCACATATTTGTAGATGCAAATTAAAGTTAATTTCGGCTTTGTTTTAGATGTGATTGTTGTACCAACTTTCTGAACTAATGACTACTTTAATAGCTATTATAAATATATAAGTAGTAATGTTAGAAGTCTTCAATGGATTTTTATTCATGTTCTATATGCTGTAGAAATTCTAAGCAATGTTATGCATTATGTTTACTAAAAATAGCTCCAAAATAAGCTGTATAACGTCTGGTCAACGCTTGTTCAACTGAGGATCTGAGCAGATCAAACAAGTAGAATATTTAATCAAAAGCATATTAACTTTAACTAATGTGTATTGTATATTATCAGTAGGGAACGCAAATTGTTAAATAGTTTAACGATAATCATGTAAGAAAACAGATTAGATTATACCCTCAGGTTGTGTCAGCCAGTCTTGATAATAACCCCCCAATAGGTGATAATAACATTATAACACTACAACATATGGAGAATAGAAAGATTGTACATAACCTCTAGACATTTTTCTAAAAGTTCATTTCACGCTGCTCTATAATATGTAAAACGTACTTCCATTTTTACAGCACAATTCCTTCGGGCCAATTTTTGATTCTTTTAAGTCAAAAAACAACTTGAATGCAACCAGATGTTTTGTAGTCCGCAAAAGAGGTACCCAGGGTAAGCTTCGGGGCGAATACGGATTTAAACACAATTTAAACACAACTTTGATGAAACGAAAACGTCAAACTTTACCCAAAAGCTAAATCGCATAGACGCACATTAAACTGTACAGAAAAGGGTTATTAGTATATTTACTGTTCACAAAAGCGGTACACCAAAGCAATAATTAATTTCAATATTTTTTGGAAAAACTAGTTAAATTATCAATTACGTAATCCTATGCAGTAGGTAGTGGTACCAGAAGTTTGAGCACTTTGATTCCTGAAATTTAATTGTATTATCGAATTTAAATTCGAAAAATTTCCGCTCAATTCCCCCTCGATCCATTCCTGTTCCACTAAATTTCTCTGCAGTAAAGAGTAAATTGTTTCAAAGATTGTTGATGCGATAGCCTTGAAGGCATCTCGAAACTTGTTTCTACCAAACTGTCCCAGTTTATAATAAATTTTCTAACAGCACTTTCAGTATCTAAACTTTTTCTGTCTTAGCAATAACTATATATAAATATAAAGTTGTTTAAACTGCAGGAATCCCATTTAAAACTTTTGAAGATGTCGCGCAGCAAATACCGTGCGTTTCGTCTTTCCATAAGGAAGACCCAACGGAATAAACGTACAGTAGTATAGTTATTGTTGTAGCGGTATTTTACATTCTATGTAAACCACATGCCTAATTATAAATATATACAAATCCTTTTAAACTTTGTCAATAAAGCAATTATGTATGAGAAAACTTTTAAATTTAAAGGAGCAAATACTCAAGAGATTATCAAATACCGAATTTGATGGATAAAAAGTATATAATCTTACAGTAATATCGAAAGATTATATCCCATACTATAATTACTGAGCAAATGCAGTGTCTATAAGTCCCAGTCTTTTAAATAATGATGGAAACTTAAACAGTTGGGATGAAATGTAAACTTTCTACCGATTTTTAAGAGAAAAAAACAGCCGTCCCGCGGGTGCAAATCTTTCGAATGTATATAGGAATTTAATTTTAATTTAACGGGAGTTTAATTTTAAAGCCATGCTGCAAACTATGGCTATGTAATCTAATTAGCTAACAGCAAGAGTACATAATATATAAGATTATGACAGCTGTCATATTGTATGTAATTAAGCATGACGCACCCTTTGCACGCTAACGACTGACCCTTTCTCGAAAATTGGACCCAGTGACCCCCTCCGCAAATTGGACTATCACTTCAAAAAATTTGCCCGTTATGCGTGTGTTCTAAGGCTCCAAACGGACAGCAAAATTCGCGCACGTAGTGTTTGCATTATCGAGCTTTAACACACAAGCATGAAGCAAGTGAGCGTTACATACATACACTAACACGGAGTCCGATTCTGGGGAGTCCACCCCGACCTCAGCGAGGGTCTACCCCCTGAGAAATTCGAAAATTTTTAGGGGGTCTGCCTCGAAATTAACAAAAATTGCGAATTTTTAACGTTTTTGATCAAAAATTGGTAAAAAATGACAATGTTTAGCGATTTTTTAGAAATTTTTTGAAAAAAATTGCTGAAATTTGCTAAAAAATTACCTATTTTTGGTAAAACTCGCTGAGGGGTCTACCCTTTTTTCCTGTCTGCACGAGAGGGTCTGCCCTTTTTTCTTTTTCGCTGAGGGGACCCTACCAGTTTTTTTGTTGGTCTCGGGGGGCCCGTACCCCCCCCATTCCCCCCCACGTTATCTTATGGTTACATATCCTCGTTTCGACTGGGTACCAATTTGCGGGTGTGTCACCAAGGGCCAATTTGCGGAAGGGTCAGTCTTTACATAGTGTGCGGAGGATGTGTCGCGTTTGTACATATTACATAGAGCATGACAGGCAGCTGCCAAACAGCTAACAAATTAGCTAAGCATGTACCTAAACACTAGTCAATTATACTGGTCTCCTTCTCTAATGGCATTACTTTATAATTATGATGATATGTAACTGATTGATTACTCTTGAGAGAGTAGCAAGGCTGCAACCCCTCCCGACCCCAACTTAAACCAAGCAGTAATAATAAAAATATAAGTTGATTAGCTTATTGTTTTTGAATGCTTGATAGAATGATTCTTTCGTTCGTAGAAATAGCAAAAGCTAAATATTGTCAGAAAGTATATAAGTTGCCGTTATATATCTGCAGGGAACCTTAGTAAGAGAAGCCTATTTTACTTCCAATTTTGCTCGCTATGGTGACGTTTTGGATATATAGTTTGGATATATATTTTGGATATACATCAGAGTTCAAGTAGAATTCTTCCATATCGCGAAATTTGATTTATCTGTTTGAGATCGCAAGGGAGAACCAACGAAAACCGGAAAACATTTGTCTATCAGATTATGATGAAAGTTTAATACAGGATGTTCCGATACTGCTTTTCGTTAGTTTGTGCATAGTAGGATCAAGCAAACAAACTCTCCTGCCTCAATTGGGTGGAGATAGTTTACTTGATGCTAACTTTAACAAAACCTAACCAGTTAAGATCAAACTTTGTTTGGACGCATAAAACACTCTGATTGATAGTCTGCAACCCTTGAAAACTCCTGTAAGCTGTACATCAGAATAGAAGAGAAAAAGCTTTCGTTGCTTGGTTCTGTTTCTGTTTAATTGTTTAAAAGTAGGCTTTCACGAAGTCCAAAATTGTTCGATATGTGAACGCAGTAGATTTGAGATCAAGTGCTGTTGCCAACGGCTTAACTACATAGACTGATCAAGTTTGAAAAGTCGCTTTGGGATATCCACGTTTTGAGCAGCTGGAAGAGTAGACTCGAGACAAGGCCCTGTTACAATTGTATATCTGCATTCTGCATTTTGCAATAATTAGAACAACTTCAACAAGGAATGAGAGGAATTTCTTATCGGGGTTGATTCATACGACGATGTTTATGACAGGAGCAAAGGGGTTTGCTAAACAGCTTCCTACTATATATTTGACTTCTAGTATGTAAAGCATGCAAGTTAGGTACAGTTTAAGCCATACTACAGT
>JASAND010028559.1:0-56376 GCA_030248195.1 Trissonchulus latispiculum
AGTGTTTTTCGGCGTTTTGGTCGGGGGCATATATAGTAAATCGACTACGCTCGTTTCAATGGGCATATCGCCGATTCCGACGGAAAGGTGACCACTGGTCACTACAGCCTATGGGGCCCATTGACCACTGGTCAAACGGCCGCAAACTGCGTTTTTCGTGGTTTTTGTCGGGGGCAAATATATAGTAAATCGACTACGCTCGTTTCAATGGGCATATTTGCGGAGCCCAGTGACCAGTGGTCACCACAGCCTATGGGGCCTACTGACCACTCGTCAAAACGGCCTAAAACTGCGTTTTTCGGCGTTTTGGTCGGGGGCATATAGTAAATCGACTACGCTCGTTTCAATGGGCATATTGCCGAAACGGGCGGAAGTGACCACTGGCTAACCGCAGCCTATGGGGCCTATTGACCACCAATAAACGGGCCTAAAACTGCGTTTTTTCGGCGTTTTTGGTCGGGGGCATATAATAGTAAATCGACTACGCTCGTTTCAATGGGCATATTGCCGAAACCGACGGAAGTGACCACTGGTCACTACAGCCTATGGGGCCTATTGACCACTGGTCAAACGGCCTAAAACTGCGTTTTTCGGCGTTTTGGTCGGGGGCATATATAGTAAATCGACTACGCTCGTTTCAATGGGCATATTGCCGGAACCAACGGAAGTGACCAGTGGTCACTACAGCCTATGGGGCCTACTGACCACTGGTCAAACGACCTAAAACAGCTTTTTTCGGCAATTTGGCGGTTACCCATTTATAGTAAGTCGGCGGTGCTGGTGGTGGTAAACGATAGGCATACTATCGAAGTCGGTACATGAGGCCTGACCACGGAGACCTGCCGAGTCAGGGTTCCAATTGTGGTCCCAAAATGAAAGTCTTTAAAGTCAGTTTCCAAACACTTCGAGCGGAGGTGGGATTCAATGGTGTGTATATTGTGTGCTTTCTATCTATAATCACTTTTAGCCTGGCCTAGGGCACTGTTTAAGCTCCTTTATATCAATTAGTGCATTGCTGGAAAGAGGATCCTTTAAAATGACAGAAGGACAAGAAACAAAAATTGCTCCTCTGGAGCATGAAAAAGAAATAATAGGGTGATGGTTAGGTTGTAAAATCAAGAGAGGACTAGTCTTTTTAAAATGCTTAATATGGGGCTAGGTTCAAAAAATAGAAGAGGACTAGGTTGTGAGCGAATTAATATGGGCACAGCTTCGCCGGAACAACCCATATTCGCGGGATAAGTTCACGCTTCGTCTTAGCTTTTGTCACGTACAGAGTTATCAATATCAGTTAATAATAAGAAATTTAAGGAGTTGAATACTCACTGAATGCTGTTTATATACAAACAGTGTTAGACTAGCTAGGAAATATATATGTAATTGTCATTGATCGTATTAAACTGCGGCAAGCAACGAGAAAGAGATCTAAGAATACGATGCTAAAGCTATTAGAAATAGAAAGTCAGAATCCTAAAATTATTATTGAAATATAAATTTGCCGTAAAAATGGATAAAATGCTCTGGTTAGAATAGAGCTTTTTTCTTGAAACTAAAGGTTGCTAAAATGAAAGTTCCATTAAAGCTCGAATACATAGCAGTCGATTATTTATGCACTATAAATGCATTGTGGATAGGAATAGTGATTTACATTTATAAACCGCGAATATGGGTTGTTCGGCGAAGCTGTGCCCATATTAATTCGCTCACAACCTAGTCCTCTTCTATTTTTGAACCTAGCCCCATATTAAGCATTTTAAAGACTAGTCCTCTCTTGATTTTACAACCTAACCATCACCCATATTACTTTTTCATGCTCCAGAGGAGCATTTTTGTTTCTTGTAGACATATATTCTCATCGTTTTTAACATGTCAGTAGGATTTGACCCCTCCCCCCGCGTATTTTAGTCTTGAGGGGGGGGGGGGTAATGGCTAGTTCGAACATGTCGTATGGGAATTGGGATTTGGGAAGGTGCTTTCGGTTTATTGTCCCACAGTCGCACACATGGTTCAACCAATTTGGGTGCGCATAAGTTCAAAATAATACAATATCAAATTGATCACATATATATATCAAATCAAATTTGATATTGTATTGGATTTCATTGTATCCTCGTGGATCCGTGGACTGGTAGCCGTTTTGACTACTGTATCTTTCTGACTAAGTTCAAAACAATGTATTAGTACAACAGCAAGGACGTAGACAGGCCAGCTTTTCTGTATACGATTTCTTGAAAGTTACAGTTTTTTATTTCAAGTTTTATTCTATTTCAATATTCTTTGTTTTTGTATTATTGCTTTAGGTTGACAGTGATCTATTCCTGCATACGAGAGCAGTCTCGGAGCTGGAACCGCTGCTGCGTGAAAAGTATCAAGTTCAATCCTGCCTACTGTGCAAACAGCTGGCACTGATTAAAACTGTAAGGAGATTAATTTATTTCATAGATCATAATATCATAGGGGTCGCGGTAGCGACCCCTATAATATGAGTGAAAATGGTCGAATGACCGTGTAAAACAAGGCTGCGCAGAAGCTGCGCAGATTCCTGCGCAGATCCTGCGCAGATTATGTGCGCAAAAAATTGTACGTGTCGAGTTTAGTATGTGTGCGAAGTTTCATCCCCGTACCACTTTCCGTTAAAAAGTTATGCCAAAAATCGCTTACGAGAGTGATGTTTTTTTTTTTCCGGTTCTCCGCTTTGACGTTTGGTAAGGGGGGTTTTGTAGCTTTAATAACAACAGATAGAAAAATTTTTGCCTATGAAAACCATATATATTCTTGGAGTACGCAACAAAAAATAAGCCGATAGGCTAGTTTTTATGCCTCCCAGAGCCGGAAAAAATTTTTGGTGGGGGGCCAAAGTCGGCCAAAACGCTAAAATGACCAAAAAGTATGCTTCAATGTCACCTTAATAAGTCAGACTGGGCTATATATGGGGCAATACTGCCTATATGGCTGAATAGGACACATATCAGGGTCGTTCAATTGCTATATGATTTTCCGGCCGTGAGCGTAATTTTTGGGTACTGGCCTGCCAAAGTTGGTGAATTTTGGGTCCAACTTTGAACTTGGTTTTTTCGCTTATTTTGCGACCTGGAAGGCTCAAATCTTGCATACAAAGGTTTTTGCGGTCGGAGAATCGATTCCTGCTATTAATTTTGCTGCCCGACTGACCCAAGTTGCTGGGCTGGTTCCACTTTGCCGTCTGGAGGGTCATGTCGGCAACCGCTACCTGGAGGCCAATACTAGGCTCTACTTGGCCTCTCAAAACTTTCTCTATAGGGGTTTTCTGGAACGCCCAGCGTATTGCCGGTGTCCGTTTTGCCGTCCGACTCATCCATCTTGCTGGGCTGGTTCCACTTTGCCGTCTGGAGGGTCATGTCGGCAACCGTTTCCTGGAGGTCCATACTAGGCTCTACTTGGCCTCTCAAAACTTTCTCTATAGGGGTTTTCTGGTGCGCCCAGCTCATTTCCGGTGTCCGTTTTGCTGTACAACGCACCCATTTTGCTGGGCTGGCTCCACTTGGCCGTCTGAGGGGTCAGGTCGGTAAGGGGTCAGGTGGTCCAAAATAAAATTTTTCAAAAGTGGTCAAATTTGGTACCAAATGAAAGCCCTAAGTGAGCTGAGCAACTTTTGTCATAGAACTGCATGCTCAAAGTGGCTGTAGAGTGCTGTGGTGGGGTGTATGTGGGGACTTAGGCGATTTTCGGTCAAAAATGAAATTTTTCAAAAGTGGTCAAGTTTGGTACCAAATGAAAGCCCTAAGTGAGCTGAGCAACTTTTGTCATAGAACTGCATGCTCAAAGTGGCTGTAGAGTGCTGTGGTGGGGTGGGGTGTGGGGACATAAGCGATTTTGAGTCAAATATGAAATTTTCCAAAAGTGTCAAAATAGTATATATCTGCTTGCGCATGGTGTTCGGAAATATATTATGTTGGTTCTTTTTTGCGCATACATATGTAAAAGAATGGAAAACAAGAACCAAAAATGCTCCTTCGTCACATGTAAAATACATATGAGTACTCTCAGGCAGGTTGTACAAACACGGAAACTAGCCTGTAAAATGCATATGAGTGGCGTTGAGGTTGTAAATTAAGGAAAACAAGTTGCAACGGCTTAACATATGAGCCTGTCCTACAACGAGGCTCATATTGGCGTATGTCATAACTCATAATATAATTTGTCGATATTTGACCTTCATAATTAGCCCCCCCCCCACTAGTGGGGGGACGACTCCCTCACTTTTTTCGCCTAGAAAATATGAATATGGTTTAATATGAATTAATAACTTGACTAATAATTATTTGCTATCATGCTTTTAGGGCCAAACCTGCCCGGACTGTGGCAGCATTGCCCACAAGATTTGCATTGCCAAAATGCGCAGCAGCCTGTCGGGGCCCGAGGACAGCCTCAAGTGCCCCAATGGGGACTGCCGTCGGGTCTGGCCCCATCCCGTTCCACGCTGCAGCCCGCCCACCTTTGAGCCTAGTGGGGGCAGATCCAGAACTCAGAGGTCACTAAATGGTAGGTAGGAGAGACTACTGATTGCATTTGAATAATCTGTGTTTTGTTGGTTTTTTCCGGGGGGGGGGGGTGAGGCTGTAAAGATGGTGAGATTATTGTGCTCTAAATTTCTTGCAAAACATGTATGTAGGGTTTTTTGGAGGGGGGAACTGTTGAAATTGACTACGTTTGGAGCTTTCTTTCGGCTTTTACTCAAAAAGCTACTATGTAGGCTGAGGACAGGTGCATACTTTTCAAAAGTTGGCAGTAGAATACAGCTCACTTGAAACTGAGTAAAAAATTATTTAGTACCGGTGTGTGTGTGGTGTTTTTCGGTTTTTCGAGAAACCCCTCTGGTGGTGAGGTCCAGGCCTGGGGGCTTCACCCCCCCCCCTCCCCCCTCCAAGCACATGTATGGTGACAACTGACTATTCACGCTTTGCGAAAACAGGTATATACCACAAAGCCTCAAATATATACTATATGAAACTAAGCTTAGCAGTAGGATTGGGACTGCTTCGAAGCAACTGTTTTTTGTTATCTATTATTTTAGGCGAAGACCGGTCTGAGAGCGGCCCATCTCGGTCCAAGCGATCCAGAATGGCCTGAAAAAATACCTGCCGAAAACAGGGATTCCTGGAGAATACTGATTGAGACATTTTTTGTTGATACGTACGTATCACTGTATAGGAAACTTTAACATTAAGTTTTTGTATCCTTTTGTACCACAGCTCTATTACGGTTGAAATAAATTGTAATATTCTTTGTTTGCTTGATTATGTAGCTTACCTGTATGTGTGCCAAATAAGAACACGGCACGCTGATGCGTACGTACGTATGTAGGTTTCTGATTTTAATGTCCTAACAAATTAGTAGTTTCTGTACCAATCCCATGCTTTTTTAATTAAGCTTTGAAACCTGTTTCTTTCTTTTGATTTTGGAATTTAAGAATTTTTTCGTCTTGTACATATGTCAAAGTGTTTGATTTCGACGGAGACTTTTTAACTGTTCTTGTTTACTGTACGTACTGATTTTTTTATTACTATTCATTTAATTTGCGTTTGCTGTTTTTTTGCACTGAGTGTTGTTTTTCCGCTCTCTGTGCAGCCGTTGCGTTTTTACTACATAATTTGTCGGTTGGTTTTTCGTACGGTACGTATTTTGTTCTTGTTTAGGCGGGATATCTATGTCTATTTTCTTGATTATTCGAATTCTTGTTTTTTCTTCATTGATTGGCTATTCGCGGTTTAACTGTAACTATCTGCATCTGGCTTATTTTTAGTTGGGGTGGGGGGGGGCGCCCCCTCCTAATTCGGCGACCTCCCCCCCATAGCCAAAAAAATTGCCAAATTTTACCATTTTTAGCCTAAATTTTCAAAACTTTCCGGCTTCGTCGGATTTTTAGCAATTTTTGCACAAAAACCTTAAAAATTCGCCCCTCCCCCATAAATTGTGGCCTAGATATAAGTCAGTGCATATATATTGACAAAACTCGCAGTGATAATTCGTATAGACTATTGCATTGTAAGAACTTTGGTTGGCTATTGCTGGCTGTAGATATTATGACGCCCCCTTCGTGACCTATTTCTGTTTTTTACAGGAGGGTTTTTGTGGTGGATGCGTCCTTTTGTTGTTGAAGTCTTAGGGTTGTTTGTTGGCTTGTTTCTTGTTGCTGATGCGAGCACGTTTGCTGTTAAGTTATGTTTTTGGCACGCTGTTATTATAGTGGATATTGAATTATGTACGTATACGTATATACGCATATTATTGCACCATTTTCATGTTTTCCTAGTTTCTGTTTCGTTCTGTGTACTCGGCGGGATTTTTCCGGTTTTTTTCAGCAGAAAACAAACTAATTGTGAAAATGCATTGGATCTTCAGGGATCCCCTGTTTTTAAAGAACCAGCAAAAATGGCTGCACATATCTCACTGCTTGGTTTTCACTAATATTTTTTGTGTTTTCTTAACAGTCGGCTGTCATACTCTTCTTGTGCAATTGTTTCGCACTATACGTATGTATATTTCTTGCAGTTGTATTTGTGATGTACCTTAAAATATTTTTCAGTCTTTGTATCTTTCTTTACATTACCTATCCCAGACAATTTTTGACATTCCCGTCGGCATTTAAACTAAATTTCTGGTTTGTTGAAGCGGGCTTGCTCACGAACCAATATTATGATTTTCGGTGAAGTTCCTCCTTTTTTTGTTTTAATCAACACCCATTGGTATATTTTTTCAGCTTAATTACATTTTGCTGCTGCTTTTTTAAATGTTTATATAATATAAAAAATTGATTATTTCAGTGGCCTTGTGTTTGTCTAGGCAGAGTTGAGTTGTCATTTTCCTTTTTATACCTAACAGACTAAACGGTTATTATGTCTGTATTAAGTTTTTTGCTTTTAACGTGTTTTAGCCGTATTTTCTTTTGTCTGTTCTTGCTTACATTACATTTTTACTACCTGCTACTGCCTCCTTGTTTCTGTCAGCTGTTTATGCTTGATTTTGCTGGCATATATAGTGTATAATTTTTTAGTACTGAAATGCATTAATATCAGCATGTTATGTGTTTATGGTTAGGCTATAAAGTTGGATAATGTACGTATAACTGCGTAAGGCTTTTTCTTCTGTACTTTGGTGTAATTGGAAAATGTAAAAATTGGTTGCTTGGTTTTTGGTAATACTGGCTTTTTTCGCTGTAACTTTGCTAAAGTCTCATAGCAAACCTTAGACATGCTTGCTAACAATTTGGTATAAGTTGTTACTAACTAACTGTGGGTATATTACTTGCTTTTTTGTTAATAAATCTGAGCATTCCTGTTTTTTGTTTTTACTTGCATGCATACACTAAACAACACGTGTGTATGGGACCACAGGGCAGAAACGCTTTTCAATACCTTTTTACTCCGGGGGCTCAAAAGACCTAAAGCTGTAACTAGTATGTCGGTACGCCACTGACGACGCCCGCCGAATACTAGTATCAGTCTGGCAGAGTGGTCAGCGAGTGAATGCACCTAACTCGTATGAATGTGTCTGTAGCACATAATCGTATTGAGTACCATTGACTTAATATACAGTTTAATACATAAACGTTAAGACTTGCCTGAAGCGTCCATACATGACATAAATACGGGATACATAAACTCCTAGAAAACACCTATCTACGAATCTCTCTCCTTCCTAACGTCGTAATCTGCTGAGTACTATTTTTTGCTATACTCTTTCTGGATTTATTGTTTTGTTTAAGTTAGGTTTATTATTTGTATTAACTAGTGTCAACGTTTGCCAGAAGGTAGGCTTTATTTTTAAGTCTGAATTATAATGTGGTCGAGAGTTTGGTGAGGTGGTGAATTTGTCTTTCTTTTGAAAAATTTTGTGACAGAGTATTTAGTGCTTATTGAAAACTTTTTTACAGTTTTATCGTTTGTAAATTGCTGTTTTCTAATGGTTTGTTTTGTTGTTCATTGTCTGGAGTTATCTTTCTAACTTCGCTGATTTATACTTACGTAGTATACGTATACCTGCACATTGCTGTTTTTTTAACGAGAGTGAAGTCTGGTTTTTCTATTTGGTCCAATGTTTCTTTGTGTAGTCGTTCTGTAAGTAAGTATGTATGTTCTTGTTGTTTTTAGTGGATTTAAAGTATGTTTCTCTTTTTGTTCAAATAAATGGTTAAGTTTGCCCAGAACTAGTCGAGGGTTTAGAGAAGTTTTCTGGCGACGGTATAGTCTAACCTGTAGTCTGTGGAAGGACGTAGCGTATACAGCACTGAAGGATCAAAATTTTCAAGATTCGAACGGGCAATTTTTATTTAGGGAATTGTTTTAAGGAAATGTCGGGCAGACTTCATGCTTCAAGCGACCATAAGCTTTACATGACGTAATGGGGTTTGACTTAGCATATATGGGCGGTTTTGACCTTTGTGTTGCTATCGGCTTTGTAGGGTACCAGTGATGGAACCTGGTCCCTTTGGGCCGCTTCGCCGGGTCAAGACGTTCTGATCATAGAGCAAGTTCGTAAAAGCCTTTCAAACATATACAAAATATATTTACAAGATTTTGGTATCTTATTTTCAGGGTATTTTTTAGGGAATTTTTTTCGGGCGGGGGGGGGGCTTCCCGGGGGGGGACGATTTTTTGCAAAAATGAGCTAAAATCGGTATTTTTTGGCGTATTTTACACGTAGAAAGGCAAAAAGTTCTCAAAAATGCCAGGATTTAAGCTAAAATAGCCATTTTTACGAAAAAATCTCCGGAGCCTGTTTGTGGCAAAACATTAGGGCCCCCAAAAAATCACGGGGGGGGGAAAGCAAAAATCCGGGGAAGAGGCGATTTCGGGGGCCCACCCGCCCCCGCCCCCGGTAAAAAATACCCTGTATTTTGGGAAACCCGGGTCAAGGATAAGTGACCCGGTTCCGTCGCTCTACGATACACGGTAGGCTGAGTGGGCTGTAAAGACTAATGGAGCGTTGTAATTAATTGTACGGAAGGTTCTGAGTTGCTGGCCGGCCCAGAGTAAAGCCAATACGGCGGACGGGTCGCCTGGACCAGGACTAACTGTGTGCATCATTTTTAGTGCAAGCAATTGTGCTAAATGCACCAAAAATAGGCAAAACGGACAGCAGCAGTACTAGTGGTAATTGCACACAACTAATACGCACTGTGCTAATTGAAGCAATCTGTATTTTCAACAACACCGTCTGAATTCAAGACGGGGTTCCCGCGGCCACTATTGAAACTTCTAGGTATATACGTAGCTCGCGTAACTACGTCGTTGCAGAATCAGCAACTGGAAACTTCTACTATATATTCGAAACTTGCCGCATGATAGGCTGCCACTGCAAAATGTTAACGAAAATGCTGCGTAAAGCATTCAAATATTCATGTTTTGAGGAAAGACTGACACTAGTTTCAGTCCGGGTTTCAGGTTTTTGCTGAAATTAGTTTGTTTCAGCCGGCGACCTACGACAATTTCAGTTTCAGATTACAGCCCAAAATGGTTTAAGTTGAGACTAGGGTTCTGGGGTTTTTTACTGGGGGGGGGGTGGGGGGTCCCCCCACTTTTTGGGTTCCCCCCCACTCGACCTCTTCCCCCCCCCCACTCGTTCCCCTCCCCACTTTTTTGGGCTTCCCCCCCCCACTCACCCTAAGGTGCCCAGAAAATGCCAAATTTTTAGGATTTTTGGTCAAAATTTTCAAAAATTTTCCGGCTTCGCCGGAATTTTTTCGTCAAAAATGGTCTATTTTGGTGCTAAAACACAATTTTTGAGCACTTTTAAGCTTAGTTATAGCAGTATATGTAGAAAACAGGCTTTTTTTACTGTATTTTTGCCATTTTTAGCCAATTTTATTTCCCCCCCCCCCCCACTTTTGGACCTCCCCCCCCCCCCCACTAGTGGGGGGGCGTTCCCACCCCACTCGTCCCCCCCCCCCCACTTATTTTTGCCTAGAAAAACCCCAGGGGTTGTTCCCGGTAAGAAATGGACCGGCCCGGGCCTAAGTTATCAGCCGTTACCACCCGGTTCCACTCCAGCGCCGACAGTGGGACAAAAGCTGCACAAGCATCAAGAAGGGTCATGGTTTCAAGTGTACACTTGTGCGCAATCATCTGTATTTTTCTAAGATAACGTCCGAAAATCAATATCTTAGCCGTCATAGTAGCTGCACTACAAACTGCTCTAGGCCGGTAGCCGGTCGGCCTCAAACATTACTTGCGATTAGTAGTCAGTTTGCATAAGTCTTTCCACATTAGAATTTAGTGCGTTTTCCATGAAGATTAACGAGTTCTTAAGCCATTATAATATGTTAATGATATTGATCAGATAAACGTGTATATAGAGTTCCCCGATAGCTAAATAATTATGTAGGGGCGCGATAGCGCCCCTACATAATATGGGTGTAAAGGCGTCTGCGCGGCCCCTGGAGACCGTGTGGGCCTGGTGCCAGCTAATTAGAGGTCCGGGAGGGGTAAAAAGGTTACCATCGTAAAGTACTCGAGTAGTACTACAAGTATCACCATACTTTTGGTTAAAATTCGGAACTTCGAAATTTTGCACTAGGCGATAGTTACCGTGCGGTTGTTTTTTTTCTCGGTTAATAACGCTTATTGGAAGTGCATTTTCTAGCGAAGTGTTGGAACGATGTGGGCATTTTGGTCCAATGCTACTATGATATGTTGGTAGACAGTATCCCCCCATGCTACCAAACGAAGGTCATTTTGGCACTCGGCCAACTTTGGCTCTGTGCCAAGGCCCCAAAGTCGGACTTTCGCTATTTTGGCACTTCGGTTGAAATCAACTTTTTTTCACAGGCTAGCAGCTAGATCGGTTTGGTTTATTTTATTTGAATATTTGGGACTATGCGCTCAAAGTAACGAGGGGGATTTTTTAATTTCGCTCTGTAGCTTTCAGGAGATGGGCCCAAACTTTGCATTTTTTGGCCTGTTTGGGCGTTTCTAAGTCCCACTTTTACTAGAAATGGCCTAAAAGTCACTAAAAATGGCGTTTTTTGGCCGTTTGGTGGTACCCATATATAGTAAATCGGGGTCGCGGAAAACGATGAGCATACTGCCGAGGTCGGTGGATGTGGCCCCTGACCCACAGCGCCCACCCACAGTGGGTCCGGTGTGGGTCAAAAATGAAAATCTTCAAAAGTGGTCAAGTTTGGTATCAAATGAAAGCCCTTGGCGAGGCGATCAACTTTTGTCATTATGCCACCCACAAAAAGTGGCCCCACCGACCTGTGGGTGGGTGCCCCACCCACAGTGGGTCCGGTGTGGGTCAAAAATGAAAGTCTTCAAAAGTGGTCAAGTTGGGTATCAAATGAAAGCCCTTGGCGAGGCGATCAACTTTTGTCATTATGCCACCCACAAACAGTGGCTCCACCGACCTGTGGGTGGGTGCACCCACAGTGGGTCCGGTGTGGGTCAAAAATGAAAGTCTTCAAAAGTGGTCAAGTTTGGTATCAAATGAAAGCCCTTGGCGAGGCGATCAACTTTTGTCATTATGCCACCCACAAAAAGTGGCCCCACCGACCTGTGGGTGGGTGCCCCACCCACAGTGGGTCCGGTGTGGGTCAAAAATGAAAGTCTTCAAAAGTGGTCAAGTTGGGTATCAAATGAAAGCCCTTGGCGAGGCGATCAACTTTTGTCATTATGCCACCCACAAACAGTGGCTCCACCGACCTGTGGGTGGGTGCACCCACCGTGGGTCCGGTGTGGGTCAAAAATGAAAGTCTTCAAAAGTGGTCAAGTTGGGTATCAAATGAAAGCCCTTGGCGAGGCGATCAACTTTTGTCATTATACCACCCACGAAAAGTGGCCCCACCGACTTGTGGGTGGGTGCCCCACCCACAGTGGGTCCGGTGTGGGTCAAAAATGAAAGTCTTCAGAAGTGGTCAAGTTGGGTATCAAATGAAAGCCCTTGGCGAGGCGATCAACTTTTGTCATTATACCACCCACGAAAAGTGGTCCCACCGACTTGTGGGTCTTTTCGCAGAGTCAGTTTGTTTCGTTCACAAAACTGAGCCACGAAAACTTTGGTGGGCAGGGATTCAGTCCAAGCAGCGATCTCATGGCATTCACAGAATTCCTTGATTATGAAGGAAATCTGTGACTTTGGGACACCAAAACCAGCACGGGCCAGAGCCCGTACAACAGCTGCAATGTCCTCCTCAACTTCCTGCAATATAAAAACAAATTTTTGCGCTCATTTGCATATCTTGGGAAGGGCGCAAAGTTTCTGTACGTTTATACATTTACATATATATACATATATATTTGTATGCAAATTTTAGTTTCACAAACCTCAGAGAGGACACGATTTCGGCCTGAGTATCCACGTTTTTTGGCTTCTGGAGGATTGGCTGAATCCTGACTCTGAGGATCCTCAGGGGGCACAGAATCCCGTTTCAGAGCATCTTGGAGGCAATACGGAGACATTCCGTATCTTGCAGCGGCAGCCCGGATTGACAGCCTATCTTTTCCTGGGCGGCGAGTAGCAGCCTTGGCGTTTTCTAGATCGGCGGGGGTCCATTTCTTCTCAACTTTTTTATAGTAACGATATTTTGTAGCATCGGCCATTTGAGCAAAAAATAATATGAATAATAGAATGCTCAAACAATGCTAACAGCCTGGAAGTATATAAAACATCGATAAAAACATCATATGACGTCAATACTGCACGTTTAATAGGCGTAGGGAGTCGTTAGATGATATCCCAAAAGTGATTTTTTTTTTGTGAAAAAGTTCACAAAAAAAAAATCACCCCTCCCAGGAGGAACTACAGGCATGGGAGAGGTGCCAATAGCATGGAGTTGTAGGGCATAGGGAGGACATGTCATATGCACAATATGGGGTCAATGGGGGTTCCCTGTAAAAAATGGCAGCAAAAAACCCAACTTTGATCGCAAACGTTTTTGAGGGTCAGTTTGGGGTATGTCGACTATTTGGAACACCCTAGTCGAAGGAGTTGAGCCTAGGCAGTCAAACTTAAATATGTTATGGTTGGGACATTTGGCTATTACCGTGCAAAAAATTTTCTCGCTGCGACTTCTTACTAACTTTGTAGGTGGGTGATTTTTTTTGTGAATTTTCGGGGTGATTTTTTTTTGTGAACCTTGCTATATATACGTCAACTATATAGTAATTTGGTTGTGCTGGACTACGGCAAGCAACGAGAAAAAACCAAGGCTATGATTGTAAAGCTAGCGGTTCAATGGAAATAGAAGATCGTCGGAGAGTCCTGAAATTATTGTTGAAATATAGGCTTTTCTTATAAATGGTTAAAATGCACACTAATATTAAGAGTTTGTTGAAAGAAATGTTTGCTTCCATTAAAACTCGTTAATCAGAGTTGTATATATTATTTACGCACCGTAACTAAATCTAAACACTGGTATACGTTTGTGTATGTGTATAACTTCTTCAGTCCGCGAATATGGGTTGCTCGGCGAAGCTGTGCCCATATTAATTCGCCCACAACCTAGTCCTCTTCTTTTTTTGAACCTAGCCCCATATTAAGCATTTTTAAGACTAGTCCTCTGTTGATTTTACAACCTCACCACCACCCATATTACTTTTTCATGCTCCGGAGGAGCATTTTAATTACTTGTATTCACATCGAGCTCACAAGATCTATATATATCAAGTTCTTGAGTACGTATTATTTATTTTGTTGTGAGGCTCGAGTTTTTGAAAAATGTTTATGAATTACACGAAACTTACTCGCAGCCTAGCAACTTGCAATTCGAAAACGTTTATAAAACTAGCACCGTTGCTATTTAGATTGTAGCTCATAATAGAATTTTGACTGTTGTTTTCTTGGTTGGTTTAAAGTTTGGCCATGATAGCTCATATTGCATTTTTCATGCCACTGCAGGGTCATAAATTTTTCCTAGTTTTGCCCATACTAATTAATGTTTTGTTTACGTGTGCATTCAGTCATGTTCCATAAATTTCCCGAAGTGCAGGCGCGTAGCTAGGAGGGGGGGGGGCGAGGGGGCATGCCCCCCCCCGAAATCGGAGGCCAAAGAAAAATTTTCATACCAAAATTGGAATGCGGGGAAATATTTCCAAAAAGATTTGCGTGCGGCGCTAATTTTAGTCGAAATTACCTCAAAAATACTAGTTTACACTTGAAATTAAGTTTCAGCTCAAATTTCAGAAAAATTTTGGCTTGCCCCAATGCCCCTTCCGAAATTTTTTCTGGCTACACTAGTGCCGAAGTGTATCAATTTTTGTCTAATTTCAACTATGTATCATGTGTCACTCCCTCTATCTGAATTTCGGTGAGTTTTGTAAAAGAAAAATTGTAGATCATTTTATTCCGATTTTAGATAAATTCGTATCCAAATGTGGGAAGACCATGAAGTTCTTCGTGAAGTTTGGGAAGGAAAAATTCCCATTTGTTTCACCCTGGATCCGAGTGAAGTTACCCTGTACGAGATTCCCAAACCCTTCTATGTGAGTTTTCGTCTTTTCTGAAAGCCTTTAAGTTGAAACTTGCTTCTAGTCATATGTTAAGGTGGGGGAGGCCAAGCCCCCCTCCCAACCCCGACAAGGTATATACAAGCCCTACCGCCGTTGGAGACAATAGGTAACGAAAAAATGGCCAAGGGGTATATACACAAAAATAGCCGGCAGAAAAATCATTTTAGACTAAAATTTTAAAAAATTTCGGCTTTGCCAGAATTCTTTGGCTGAAATGCTTAATTTTTCGTGAAAATCGGGCTAGATTTTGAAATGTTTTTTGAAAATTGAACATTTTGATGCAAACGTTAATAAAAAGATAGCAAATTTTAATACAATTAGCGTTAATTTTTCGAAACAATGCACAAATTTATTCTTTAGGCGTAAAGCCCCTAGCAAATTTCAGTTCAAGGTACAAGCCCCGCAAATTTTTTTGTGGACAAGCCCCCCCCAGGACCCGACCACCCTAAACAAACAAACAAACTCCTTTATTTCTGAAGTAAAGAAACACAGCATACAATCTGTTTATATACGAATACTTTATGAATATAGCCAAAACGAACAAGAAAGGGTTAGACAAAATATATGTGGTTAGTATCAGTAATATAAGTATATACGTACACAGTGTGGCGTTGTGATATACAATTACGTGGGGAGGGACGAACTTCAGAAATGAGGCGGGGGGAGCCACTTGTCTGGCTATTTTATACCCCTACCTCTAAGAAATCTTGACAGATCTAAAGTCGATGTGCCCTATGTTAACGTGTGCTTCTAGTAATTAAATTATCAACTCGGGTTGATTGTACCTGTCTCTACTTCTACTTAAATCTGTGGAACGTTTTACTTGATTTGTTCGTGGCAGAAATTGTTTCGACTAGAACGCTGGTGGTATTCCCGTAGGCTAACGTTGCGTAGGACGAATCAGATAGAAAAAATAATGTAGCTTATCCTAAAGGCATTTCACGAATTTTTCTAAACATCTTTCACAAACCTTCTAGTGGCTTGCTCTTCTTCTTTTATATGGTGCAATTATGCACTCCTGCTGTAATTGTTCGTTGTAGTGCTAAGACATACCTAAGTGGTGGTTGTGTTAAGTACTACAAGTTAGAAATTCTTCAGTATATTCCCAAAAAGTGACTGTTGTTAGGGTTCATTGACAGTAAAATGGTGGGGTTGTTTTGGGAAATTTTTTGACTTTTTTACCACAAATAAGAGAGTAGAAAAGCTGAGCAGTTGTCTAGGCCAAAAATGACCGATTTTAAAAACAACTGTATAATTTTTGTGCGAAAGGGTAATAGACCTCTTGAGCTGTTGAAAGGTCAACAAAAGCTACATAATGAGCATTGGTCAAATTCCGTGTTTATGTGTTTTTTATTTCCTAAAGTGTTTATTTTTTGTAGATCCTGGTCCCACGGGTCAACTATTTCCCTGTGGTTCTGGAGAAGGTTCAGCGTTACTTTCTCGGGTTCGTGAACGAATCAGAGATTGATGACATTTGGCTAGACTATGAAGGAATTCCCCTCAAATGGTATTGTCAGGGTATTTTTGAGGATTTTTTCGGGGGTAGGGGGGGGGTGAGGTGGATTGCATTGTTTTGGTTCCAAAAATAGTCCAAAATTTAGTGGCTGTAGAGTATTTTGCATAAGTGTAACTTCTATAAACCGCCTGCGCTTTTTAGCTAAAACAGACATTTGCCAAAACGCCAGAAGTCAAGCTAAAGACCAAAACATTTGCGGGGAAACCTTGAATTTTGAATTTGTTTATAATTGTTAATTTCCGGTTTGAGAACAATACCCGGATTTCCGGTTTGAGAACAATACCCGGGTTTCCGGACATTCGGATCAGGGACGCGTCCAGGATTTTGAAAGGGAGGGTGTTTTGAGTATTTTTACTGGTTACAAGAAGGCGACATGCTCCAAATCTTAATATTTTTGCACTGAAATGTTGATAAACAGGGTGTTTTTTACAGCCCCCTCCCCGCAATTGCCTTTCTCCCGGGCTTCCCCTTTGGTGGTCTATATATTTGATATTTTTGCCCAAAATGGTCAAATTTTCAAAAATTTTCCGACTTTGCCGGATTTTTTTTCGGAAGAATGGCAATTTTTAGCCTAAATCCAGACATTTTTGCGAACTTTTTGCATTTCTACCTACAAGATACGCCAAAAAATTGTATTTTTAGCTCATTTTTGCAAAATATCTCCCACCCCCCCCCCCCCCGAAAATTCCCTCCCCCCGGGTCCGGACCCTCCCGGGAAAAATCCCTTAAAAATGTCCTGGATAAACTTCTCCTTCGCTCAACTCAAAAGAAGGTGGTTCCAGTCCCCAAAACCCCTTCCCTGGATATGCCCATGATCCGGATAACCGTTCACATCTTAGACAAAGTAATAAAAATTTAGCAACATTTTAACAAAAATTTGACAATTTTAAAAATATTTTTCAAAATTTTTTCTAAAATATTTTTAGAACCAAAGAGGTTGTAGCTTGCTTGGCTTTATGATACAAATTCACAGGGCAGCGATAAATTGTCAGAAAAATTGAAATTTTAAGTGTAAAATGAAAAAGTTTCTCGACTTTAAATTTAGAACATATATGTAGATGGATATCCGGATGTAAAAAATATCCCGTGACCATCATAGATCCATGAATATTGAATGCTTATTTGTTTTAGGCAATATCCAATCGGGGTTCTGTTTGACCTTCATGTCCCGGATAAGAACCAATTACCCTGGCAATTGACTGTACATTTTAAGGTATAAATTTTTTATTGAAATTTTGCAAAGTATATATATTCGTAATCTACTAAACCTTTTTTGTAAGAGTGGCGGCAGGGGGTGGGCGCTACCGAAATATTTTCCAAAAATTGTAAATATACTTCAAAGTGGTCAATTCTTTAAAGGGTGTTCCCCCATGCACAATAAAATTGTAAGCTAAGAAAGCGTTCCATTCTATAGGTATATTTATATCTTTTTTTCGTCTGTTTGCCGATTTTCTTGCGTCCACCCTTTCCAATCCTATAAAAACTTTTGGGATTTTTGCGTTTTTCTGTGTAGCATTTCCCGGAAGAAACGGTGCTGCGCTGCCGTGTGCGGGAAGTGATCCAGTCCCATTTCATGCAGTCCCTCAAAGAGGCGGATCAGTTGAAGCACCGTGGTGAGATCATCAATCAGATGCAAAAGCAGGATCATAAGCAGCTGTGGACGGCCTTGGCTAATGGTTGGTAACTATACAGACATTTTTTGAGGGGGACACCACAGGGGGAGAGTGTTACCCTGGGAATTTTATGTGGCGCAGGTTGCTATTGGGTTTTGGTTCGTGATAAGTAAGATAGAACGAAGCGTGTAGTTTTTTGAATAAAAAACCAGAAATGAAGGTTTTTTCTTGATCAATTATTTTATGTATGTAACTGTATTTTTTCAAATGATTGACCACAATATGTTTTCGAAGTCGTAAATTCAACCGAAAGTCTGTGGGCGACTTTTCGCTCCAGTTTTGGGTCTTTGGCGCTGTCTTGATCCTTGACCCTTGATCTGTTCACGTTTGTCTTTCACTTTTCTAATTGGACAACTGAAACTTAATTGATGATTTCTTTTATGTTGCATTTCTAAACATCAATGAACAACGTTAATGCCGGGCTGCTTTGGCAATCAGTAGCTTTGCCGAAACTTTGTGTACATAGTTTCGCTCCTCCAAACTATGTATTAAAATTTGCGTTTAGTTATGTGCAAGTTGTAGCTGTTTACATTTCAAAATCCCTAAATTAAAATGTGCTTAAAATTTAAATGTTTAGACAGATTTGATCAGTTTTGGAGCACCAATCGACGTCTGATGGACAACACCACAGAACCGATTCGACACATTCCCTTTCGGCTGTATCATGTGGCTGGTCAGAGCTCAAATGTACGGTATACTGTAGCTGTCAAATTAATTACGGTTTCAAAGCTGTAATTGATAATTTTTTGTTTATGAAAAATTCAAGTAAATTGCTGACAGGCGGATCTGTGAAGGATATGCAAGGCATCATTTAATCATAAAGAAATAATGGCAAATCGTCAAAGTCAATGGCCTTTTAGTTCGAAACAGGAGGAGAACCAATTGGTGATGGTTTGTAGTGGTGATTTTTACAACGGGTTTGATTTTTGAGTCAGTCAAGATGGCCGAGTGGTCTACGACGCTGGTCAGAACCTCCGATCTTTCGGTCGGCGGGTTCAATCCCCGGAGACCACAAAGCTTTCTCGACTCTAGCCAACCCAGCTATCCATCCTTAACTGATCAGTAAATGGGTACCACTACGGTGGGAAGGTAACAGGAGTCTGTGCAGAAGGGCCGGTCCCCCTTGTTGTTGTTGTTGATTTGGTGGTCGTTGTGGATATCCATAAACGGCGGCCTGATTAAGCAACCAGACCACTATCCCGCAAGAAGTCCAGCACCTGGCCAGGGGCAACCCGGAGGACAGAGAGGTTGGCTGAGGGACCCAGGATATTATACCTGGATCTAGTATACCTGGGGCACCGGAGGAGAAGATGCCCCAGGTCCTCCTCCTCTTCCCCGCATTGTGGGCAAAGGGGGGAAGGTTGGGTGGTTGGATTGATAGTATGTCTATATTGCGCAAGGAGGAGGGATTTGCCGGTCCTGAGTTGGGAGAGAAGCACCAGCTCCTTCTTCCCGAGACCCGATTCCGCTTCCGGCGGCACTGGTCCACGGGTCCCGAAGATTTGGAGAGTGGTGTCGTGGGAGATGCCGGTCAGCCAGGAGGATTTGACGGCCCGTTTGATGGCTGCTCTGGCGTCGCCATACTCAACAGGGACGTCGGTTTGGGCCAATGAGCAACCCTGCTTGGCAAGGGAATCTGCTTCTTCATTTCCTCGAAGGCCGGCATGCCCGGGGATCCGCTGAATGTATAAGTTTGCACGCCTGCCGATCTCTGTGACATTGTTGGACGTTGACATTGACATTGTGACGGATCTGACATTGTTGAATAAAGGGTTGAATGTGGCTCTGACTCCAGCCTTCAGGAGCTTGGTTAAGGTAAAGGTAAAAGGTAAAGGACCCCCGGAGTAACTCATATCCTCATGCGAGAATATACAGGGCGTCGGTGCTCATCCCCGATTACAAGCCACTTGAGCCAGGAGTGCTACCTCTGATGATAGCTACAACTGTGGAGGAGGGACCAGCCCCCCATCAGGCATTACGCCAGAACACAGTCTCCTGTTACCTTCCCACCGCAGTGGTACCCATTTACCGACCAGTTAAGGATGGATAGCTGGGTTGGCTAGAGCCCACGGCGAACCGATATGTGCTTAGTCTCTTGCTCAAGGGGATTTGTGAAAGCCTTGTGGCAGCGGGGATTCGAACCTCGGACTATCGGATCCAAAGTCGAACGCCTTCAGAAGTCGTCTCCTCTGTTGGATATCCAGTCTAGTGCCTTGCTTAGCGCCCGCATTTCTGCTCGAAAGCTAGGCGCCGGCCCCCTTCCACGGATGCAGTCATCAGTTGAGGTGTCATTCCTGGCTCTACGGCTGAGAATCCGGGGATGAGCACAGGTACCCTATGTCCTGTGGCAGGACAGAGATATCTTTAGGGGTAAATCGTTACGGTTACCCTTACAACACTGAGGATTTTGACTATATTTTCATCTATTATTGTATCAACTGATGTTATTTTATTATATATAGTGGTTGATTGTTCATTTTGTGTTTTTTCATTGTTTACAGACAGGCTCAATGCTAACCATTCAGCGACTGTGCAAACCCTGCAAAGAGACCGGTGATGTCCAAACCTTGACAGATCTGATTCAGAACTGTGCCCGACAGTTTGCCAATGTCGGTTCGTTCGTTTCTCGGATTTTCTAATGATTGGGAAAGTCTTAAACTTAGTTCCGATTTTTCTGCAAATTATGTGTGTGTGTGTGTGTGTGTGTGTGTGTGTGTGTGTGTGTGTGTGTGTGTGTGTGTGTGTGTGTGTGTGTGTGTGTGTGTGTGTGTGTGTGTGTGTGTGTGTGTGTGTGTGTGTGTGTGTGTGTGTGTGTGTGTGTGTGTGTGTGTGTGTGTGTGTGTGTGTGTGTGTGTGTGTGTGTGTGTGTGTGTGTGTGTGTGTGTGTGTGTGTGTGTGTGTGTGTGTGTGTGTGTGTGTGTGTGTGTGTGTGTGTGTGTGTGTGTGTGTGTGTGTGTGTGTGTGTGTGTGTGTGTGTGTGTGTGTGTGTGTGTGTGTGTGTGTGTGTGTGTGTGTGTGTGTGTGTGTGTGTGTGTGTGTGTGTGTGTGTGTGTGTGTGTGTGTGTGTGTGTGTGTGTGTGTGTGTGTGTGTGTGTGTGTGTGTGTGTGTGTGTGTGTGTGTGTGTGTGTGTGTGTGTGTGTGTGTGTGTGTGTGTTTCTGACGAGACGGATCGGAGCTTTTACCGGTTAGGTACGGTTACCGGGTTTGTTAAAATCCATCTCCAATGGATCTCCATGGCTGACCAATTTGGTCAGCCAAAAAACCCTAAAGAGGTACTCTAAATTTAAACTCACTTTACCATAAATGCTGGCTATTTCCGAGGCAAAAGTTTCTCCCCAGGTCTGGGGGGCACAGGTTTAGGGGGTGGTGGCAAAATGTTTTCGTAGAATGTTTAAAAATAGCTATTTTTTTGCTGCTGAGCTAAAAATTTTGCAATTTGTTACCTAATTTTAAGCTTAAAATAGCGCTGGTAAACGCTTAAATAGGCCTCAAAATCCTATGTTTCCGAGCAGCTTTGGGTTCTGGGTGTAGGTCGGTCCGAATCCTGGGGTACTCTCGTGTAGGAGAAAGCCAGAATACTCCCCAGAACAGTCTTTTTTCAGTACCTCTCCTCCAAAAACCAACATAATATAGCACAATTTGATGGTAGGAAAGATATGTCGTACGTATGTATGTAGGTACATGTAGGATACTGATTTTGCATAATGTACAGAATTCATTAGTTTGAGTTATATTTGCTTGATTGTATTGTATATTTTAGATGAGTGGAAATTTGTTAGTCATGGTGTAGACTTGCCCCTGGACACGCCTCTGGGTTGGCTCTGTGTCAACTTTGCCTACCCGGACAATTTTGTTCACATTTCTGTCATACAGAAATCGAGCGCAACATCCTGATTTTGAACAGAATATTTCTGATTTTGTAGAAACACTTTTTTGATTTTGATTGATTGGAATAAATGTTGTAATTATACATAAACATAAACCATTGGATTGAAGTTTATGTTAAACTGGCACTTTCTGAAATTGGCTGTTTTTTGTTTTCACACGTTTTTATTTATTGATGTTCATGTCAATCAATAATTTGCCGGCATAGTATTCTAAGCATTATTTATGATTTTTAGTATAATGAACGATTACTATGTACATTATGTGTTACTCTAGCTATTTTTGAAGATTAGAAACTAAAAAGGTTGATTTTTTGTTTCTGTCCTAATTTTGCCGAAACATTAATGTTTCAATATTTGGAGACTTGTGTATGAATTCAATGCTGGATACATTTCAGTTTTTTTTCTGTCATGAAATAACTTACCTGTTATCATGTAAAGTGTTGTAATTCATTGTTTATCTATTGAATTTATTTATATATATTGTATTATTTTTGTTGCCAATAAAGCTGACTTCCTGAAATAAAGCGTTTCATTTCTTCGTCTGCTGCTTTATGTTCTTTCGTATTTATTCGAGTTTTGACTAAACTGCAGTGTTTTAGTTTTTGCTTTATAGAGGCTCCTTGTATGTTTTTTTCTGGCAGAGCTCTGTTAAAACCCAGCTTACGTTTTTTCAGATTCCCAATTTATGGTTTGGCCCGCTTAGCTGACTATAGGTGCAATATTTTGCGTTTAAGAAGCTTGCTCAAGTTTTTCTTAACTGCGCTACACTGCATCTTTCAACTGCAGTCATTGTAATCTATTCTGAAGGAATTATTGTAAACCTTGAAAGCTCATCAATTGATTTTACTCATTTCACTAATCGGTGTTTGCTTTAGCCGGTATGACCAAAGACTTTCCTGTTAATTCTTTGTATTTCTAACATGACGTCATTCTCTGAACCTAATGGAAGTAACTATTCCTTGCTAAATGAGATTTGCAGGGTGCAAGACTGATGCAATTTTTTATCATCCGCTGTAAGAGTACGTTATAGTAGTCTAAAGCTAAGCCAAATTTGAAAGCCTGGCCAAACCAATTTTTCAGAGCAAATTTACAGGCCTGTTGCGGTTCCTTTTTCCTTTTATTTCCTTTTTTTCGAGACCTTCCTTTTATTTCCTTTTTTTCGCCCAAAATTCCTTTTATTTCCTTTTTTTTCTGGCTGACTTCAAAAAGTCCAAGAAATTTCAAAATTTTTAAGCAAAAATTACATTTTTGCCCATATTTTTTTCAAAAATTTCCGGCTTCGCCGGGATGTGAACGTATGGATTTTAATTTCAAAGTTGGTTTTATATTTGGACGTATATATACTGGGCTTATTCTAGTGGGGGGCTCCCATAAACACCCTCCCCACCCAAAATCACCCCCCCCCCAAAAAGTGGGTGCCCCTTTTGGTACCCAACTTTTACCCTGAAAAAATCGCTGACAAGGCCAAATTTTCAAAAATTTTCGGGCTTCGCCGGAGTTTTTTAGTCGATTTTTGCCTATTTAAGCAGTATTTTTGCACTAAAAACGAACTTTTTGGCGATTACTATAAAAATAGCGCTATTTTTACATGTTTTTAGAAAAATTTAGAAAAATTTTCGCCCCCCCCAAGAATGACTCGCCCCCGAGGGGCCCCCCCAAAGAGCCCCCCCCCAAGAAAAATTCCCTAGAATAAGCCCAGATATATATATATATCTATATACACTAGCGTAGCCAGAAAAAAATTTCGGGGGGGGGAATGCAAAATTTTTTCGGGGGGTCTGGGGGCAGAGCCCCCCAGAAGCTGAGAAATTTTTCTATTTCGTGACCTACGTAGAATTTTTACAGAGCATTCGTTGAAATTACAATACTAGTTAAGGTGCAATGCTTGTTCATGCACCCAAATGATGCAGAAGGTGGTCAAAGTAGACGAACTAGGGTAATTGGTACTCATTTTTTAGTGCGAAACACGTATTATAATGGTATAATACACGTATTTCGCGCCGAAGGCGCGAAAATTTTTTGAAAAATAGGTGTTTTACACATGGCAGGAAAAAATTCCTGGGGGGCAACACAATTTCGGGGGGGGGGAATTCCCCCCATTCCCCCCCCCCTGGCTACGCGCCTGTCTATATATATATATATATATATATTTAATAATACCTTGAGCTGGCTTTACGTATTGCATTTGGTCTCTTTGGCTGGAAAAGTGTAGATTTAATTTATAGTAACGGCTGAGCTTTTGCCGTTTCTAGAGTGCATGAAATAGCCAATTTTAACGATTTTATTCTGTTCAGCACATGTATTGTTTTGTTACGTAACGCAAATTTTGATGGTTGTTGGTAGTTTCTTATCATAAAAATCTAAAAAGTCCACCACTGTATAGTCCTGTCCACTATAAGTCTGTGCAGGCCCGCACCCAGGATTTTGGTAAGGGGGGTCCAAGGTGAGTGCAACGGCGGGTCTGGGGGCGGAGCCCCCCAGAAGTTACAAATTTTTTTATTTTTTGCCCGAAAACAGTATATTGGACATTAGTTTCTTGCAAAAAGTAAATTAGGGGGGAGTCTAGACTCCTTGACCCCCCCCCCCCCCCCACCTGGTTGCGGCCTTGAGTCTGTGTATATATGCATAAAAGTTTAGGGGCGGCAGTACAGATTTCAGGAGCCATTTTCAGATGTCAATGTAAAAAGAAAAAATCGCTCGGCTTCGTCGAATCTATCCGATCAGATTAAATTTTTAAAGCAAAAATAATATGAAATGCGATAGCGTAGTAGCAAGAAAATAGCCTTTAAAGTTTGTTATTTTTGCCAGTTTTCATCGGAAAAATTCCTTTTTTTCCTTTTTTTCTGTTTCAAAATTCCTTTTTTTATTCCTTTTTTCTGAGGAAGGCCGCGCAACAGCCCTGAATTTAGTGCCAAAAGAGCAACAACATTTCTTGGAGAGTGGTAGAGCATACCTCCACCCCTGTTATAGGGGGTGGGACCCTCCCCCCCACCAAAAAGAAATTTCGCTACCCCCCTCCCAGATTTTCAAATTTCACAACCCCCCCCCCCACCGAAATTGTTGGCCAAAAATGCCAAAAAATCGAAAGTTTAGGTGCAAGGCAATATTGGGTGACACCCCCTTCTCGAACCGAACCCCACGCCCCCCCCCCCATTTTTTTGCCCAGCCACGCCTATACCCCGGTTATACATTTAATCTCGACAGTTGTTATGGATACCGTACTGTGCCAAGCAGTGGCCCGTGAGCTTTTTCGGAATCTGCTATTTTGGTAATCGAGAAAACCGCGCACTAATCTCATTTTTACAAACCAGTCTAGCATTGCTGTTTTGCTAATTTGGTGAATTTCTTTGCGCAACAGTAAAGCCCGGCCTATGAAATGTATTTTGGTATGTCCATAGAACATCATTATTTCTGAACCAAAAAGTAACATGGCCTCTCCCAGCGGTTATTACAAATTTATTGGGGGTGGCCGGTGGGGTAAACCATTTAAATTCAAAAAAATGGGTTTTGGATTTTTTGGTTTGGGTGATCCACTGTTTCGGCATAATACAGTATATATTAGTTGCAGTGCATCAGAGCATAGTTTTCTGTTATTTTTGGATTTTTTTATGTCAAACAGGCAAATCTAGTTGCTTGCGTGTAGTGCGTAGTCTTTTTTAATTGTACATATTTTAGTTCCTGTGTACATATATTAGTCTGACCACGAATTAGGTCACTCACAATAGCATTTATGGAATCTGCAAGGAGAGAGGTCACTACTCCCTGCTCTTCATCTTCTTCTTCAGGATATTCCTCCTACGGAAATTCTGAGGACAGTGACGACGAATTTACCTGTACGTACCTCCTAAATTTTTTAACAATTAGTTAATTATTTTTTTCAGGTTTAGTTAACGCTATTAGCTAAATGCTAGTGTATAAATTGGAATCAAGAAAATGTTGGAAAATGAATAGGTATTCGGAGAATACAGATTTGCTCTGGTTCTGAAAACCTCCTGCAACTTGAGAAAAGTTTAGCTTTGTGTATATATATCAGTAGCAGTGCACAGGTTTTATTCAGGCAGTCCCCTCCCCACTGACACTACTATTGTATTTATCGGAAATTTTCAATCAGGAAATGTTTGTTCAAAGGAAAATTGTGAAATTTTAGAAAATTTTAAAAGTGTATTGTTTTTGTCGTGTTTATTTTGCAGATTGTGGGGAGTGTGAAGATTACACGTTAGGATTCTGTGATCAGCATCCAGTGGTATTTGTTAAGGACAATGTTGCCGTGAGTTTCCGATTTTTCTGTGCTTTACTTGCAACTGCAATTTCTGGCTTATTTTTAGGCCAAAATTTATGGGGGGGGAGACTCAAAGTTGCCCCCATCGATGGGGGATTTTTGAAAAAATGTTGGGAATTTTTACCTACGTTTTTTTGTGTAAAAACTGCCAAGAATCGCTAAAAAAGTGACTACTTTAGGTGTTTTTACGCTAAAATTGCGAAAATTTTGTTAAAATTCAGGCGAAGCCGGAAAATTTTTTGAAATTTTTTTCGGCCACCTCCACCCCAGTTGGTGTTCCGGTGGTTAGGGGTAGTGTCAGCCAAGTTTTTTGAAAATTTAGGGTAAAACTGGTGAAATTTGGCAATTTTCTTGGGTTATGGGGGGGGGGGTGCCGAGTGGGAGGGCCCCCCCACCCCCTCAAGTCAAAATAAGCCAGAATTTATTGGCTAATTAGTTTGTTGCCCAGCTCAAACTTATTAAAAAGATACCGTTTCCCTCAGAAGTGCCGATCCATTATGGAGGGATAGCTGGCTTGGCTAGAGCAAGGTTCGCTACTCTCAAGAAAATGTCTTGTTCTCTTTCATTCCAGAAAGGGTAATTGTAGGGAGAGAGAGCAGAAAAAGCATTCTGTATCATTTTGACGATGATGAAAATAATTGCGGTTGGAGATCTCGTTTTTTCAAAGCCTGAAAGTCTTTTTATTCGGAATGCAAGCATTTATCACATCATAATCATATTATTGGCACCTTTGTCATGGCATTATGTGCATTAAATTTTAAATCTACATAATTAGTTTAAAATAATGCTGGGCTTACTGTAGGGGGGGGGGGTGGGGTCCTTCCTGACAAAACTCTCTCCCTCGCAAACCAGAGGGTGTCCGACCCTTTTTGGGATGAAATTGTTCCTTGCAAAATTCGCTTAGAATTCCTAATTCTTAAAAAGTTTTACTCAGTTTTTACCTTTTTGACCACAAAAATTTTTGTTAGAAAAACTACTTTTTACAAGCAAACAAACAATCGTCACAATAACCTTTAAATAAATTTCTTTAATATAAGCTATATGCAATGTACGTGTATATATATATATATACATATATGTATAAAATACATAAGATATGTTTTTGCAGTGTATATATGCTAGATAAATACGTAGCGCTATTGCTAGCATGTCTTTAGTAAAACTTTCGCCTCCCCCCTCCACAAAAAACTTTTGCGGGGAGGCACGAAGCCCCACCTTCAAAGAAAAAATCCCCAGAATAAGCCCAGTAATCATGTGCTATCCATTTGAAGTTTGATTGCACTGACTTTTAACTTTAAGTCTATATTTATTGCGGTTTCAGCAGAGATCTTGCCAGCCATCTGAAGTGGAATCTTCTTCGCTGCTGTGTCGTGATCAGACCCCGCCACCACCTCCGGCTGATCTTTCCAATTCTCCCAAGACTGTAGTCAGAACCCCGGCTCGCTGCACCCTTCCCTACGTTTTTGAGATTAAGTCGTCCCTTATCCCAGGGGCGGGGGAGGGTGTATGGACCCGGGTCAGGCTGCCGCCAAATGTGGCCCTTGGACCCTATAAGGTATAGGTACTGGAATTTTGTTTGATAAATCTTATTTTTGTTAAGTTGGAACATTGCTTTTGTCTCATGCAAAATGGCGTTTGGGATTAATTTTGGTGAGATTAAATTTTGACAAGGGCTGATATAGGAGGTTTCGGCCTAATGATCTGAGACATTTTGTCAGAAATCAAAATTCTGTTTGTTAGGAATATGATTTTTAATTGCATAGGGTGGATTAAATTTGTGCTGGGCACAAATTTCTGTCGGAAAATACCTGAGGGGGGGGCTTACAGTACCCTGGGGATGTTTAAAACGGCTATTTTCAAGCCGGAAAACTTTTTCAAACTTTTACAAGCAAAACCAAAGCCTGTTTTCCGGGCAGTTTTGGAGTCTGTGTTTATGGTTCCTTTTGTCTACTCTGATATTTTGCTCAATTTTCGGATAATCTAAAAACCAGTATAAACGGATTTGTGTTTTGTGTCAATTTAAAAATTCTTATTTATTTTAGGGTCGCCTGATTACTGAATTCGATGAGGCGGACCGAAGCGGGTATTCCTGGCAGGTACGAATTTTTTAGTTTTCAATGAATTTTTAGAGATTTGCAAAAAATGAGGAAAATTTTGTTCAGAATTGACGTATTTTAGACATTTCAGAGTTGAAGTTTTTGAATCGAAACTATCTGGAATATATATACGTATATCATCAAACCTACAACGTTGGGCCATATTTTTTTGATTAAGCCTTTCTTTTTTCTGCTTAACAGTTTTGAGACTGGGAGGGAACCCATAAGTACTTCACACCGTACGTTTGTCTTTCAAACCAATAAGGTCCTGATAGTCCTGAGATAGAGTGGGACTACCCATTCACCAAGTGGGCGCTTTATGAGCTTTTATGCAAATGAATATCTTGACAAGATTACATAATTTTGACTGTTTGCCATGGGCATATTCATGCTTTTGAATAGGAGGGGACCCACTGAGCAATTTTTCCAAAAAATGCCAAATGGTTTTAATTTTAGTAAATTTCTGAAAAGATAAGGTCCGGCCGGACCCCACCCCCCGCCTGGCATTTTTTAGGGTTTTGAAAGTGGGGGCGGGGGAGGGGGAAGTGGGGAAATTTTTGAAAATTTGACCTCGAAAACCTAATTTTTTGACACTTTTAGGCGACCCCCAAAAACGTGGGGGAGGCATGCCGAAAAGTGGGGGGGGACGAAAGTGGGGGGCTGTTAAAAGTGGGGGGGCTTGCCGAAAAGTGGGGGGGCGAAAGTGGGTGGGGGCTTGCCGAAAAGTGGGTGGGGGCTTGCCGAAATGTGGAGGGGGAACCGAAAAGTGGGGGCCCCCCACTAAAAAATGCCAGCCCGCCCCCTAGATACGCTCTGCTGCTAGCATCAACACCGGTACTTTGGTAGGTATGATCAAGATTTTTTAGGATTGCTTTTTCTTATTTTAAATGTTTCCTCTATTTCCTCCGTTTTGCTTTTGGTTCCAGATTAAGATGAAAACGGGTGAGAGCCGGTTTGTGGACGCGGCCTCGGAACAGTGCTCCAACTGGCTACGATTTATCAACTGTGCCAGAAGTATGTAATATATAGATGTCGTCTTGACCTTGAGTTGTCATATCTGTAACATTACGATATTTTAAGGTAAACCGCGCTCATTGGCTTTCTCCTGTTTCGGACTGAGGCTACAGGACAGGCTTTTTTCATTATTTCTTTGTGTTAAAACATTAAAGTTTAAAAGCTTCTCTCCAAGTACCTGAACTATACGTATAATGTTCACATATTCTTGTAAAATGTTAAAATTGGATTGTATGTGGGTTTTTGTACATACTTCTGTGCATACCTGAACGGGAGGTCAAATTTCACTGACCCTTGTGGAAGCAAATTTGGGTACCCCTTGTGAGAGCTAATTTTTAAGCGTACTTTTGAAACCGATTTTTAAGCGTTTTTTAACGTTTTTTAACGCAAAACAGCGATTTTTTAGCTAAAACAACGTTTTGCGGACGTTTTTAAGCGAAAAATACTTGTTTTTCATGAAAAATTCTGGCGTGGCCGGAAAATTTTGGGAAAGTTTAGTCGTAAAACCTATTTTTTGGGCATTTTTCTTACCCCTTGTGGCCAATCTTCTTACCCCTTGTGAGAGCAATTTCGTGACCCCTTGTGGGCGACTTCGCGGAGGGGGGGAATTCCCCCCCTTCCCCCCCTTGTCCACCTGTGCTTCTGTGTTGGCTAATACGTACTTAGGAATGCAAGTTGAATACCAGTTTTCTTACACAATTCGAGACATTTTTGCCGCATTTTTTCCATTTTCGAAGTTTACGTACGTCTTGCAAATCCGAAACCATCTTCTATCTAAAATCCGTCTTCATTTTAGATGAAGAAGAGCAGAATCTCCTAGCCTTTCAGTATCGTCAGAAGATCTACTATCGAACCTACAAAACGGTCCCAGCCGGTGTAGAGCTCTTGGGTAAGGAATAATACTTTTGTATTTTTATGCTTTGTGATATGTGATATGATATGTTCCTTTTTTGGTATGGCGTTTTTTATTCTCTCCATTTCGATTCCTTTTATTTGTTCTGTGAAGTCGGCCACTGGAAAATTATTTGTGAGTTAATAAAGCGTAAACTTTAATTTGTAATATACAAAATTAGTTGTCAATTTTCATGGTGTGTATTAACTTCGTTACAGACTTGGTTGCTTCACCTTTTCTTTTCATTATGTTTCTGTCTTTGGGTCTACACCCCCAGAATTTAAACCAAAGCATTTTTTAGCAAAACCAGCCATTTTACCGCCCCACCCCCTATTTTCCATATTTATTTACCGTAGATAAAGTCCAAATAGTGAAACAACAGTGATTTCGTTATCCTTTTTTTAGTTTGGTACGGGGATGAATACGGTGCTAACATTTGTGATGATGTTTGGAAGGGCTACTCTGTGGATCTGATGTCACTACCTTCTAGTCAGAAACTGCACAGTATGACTCCAGAATATTCGTCTCGTCATTTTGGTATGGTTTTTCTGTATTTTCTTGGATTTTTGGCGTATTTTTGGATGATTTGTGTGGGGGGGCATATTGTGCCATTATTCTTTAAAAGTAGATATTAAAAGTTTTTAAGTTTTGATGAAAAGCTAATCGCAACGCGTACGTGTACCCAACAAAGGTATGGAAACTTCAAGCAATGTGATAGGTAAAACGTGCTAGAGTAGAAATGCACTTTAATTTTTTACTTTACTTTACTTTTTCTTGAATCTGTAATTTTTTGCATTCATTAATAAAGACGTTTCATTCTCAAATTTAATTTTAGGATTCGTTTCCTGTAGGTATTACTTTTATTCATCTTCAACATAATATTATTTTGTATTATTTTGTATTATTAGTCTTTAGTATTAACTGATTTCATTTTATTTGTTAGACAGTCCCTTGCCAAGCGATCCGACTTCTCATGCCTGCCTGCTGTGCGGTGCCTCCTTTTCTCGTAAGGTTATGCTGGACTATCACCTAATTCGAAGTCATGGAACCGGGGGTCGAAGGGTCAAGCAGATCCCCCGAGCCCCCCGAATTGCCTCCGGTAATCGTGATTTTCCCCAAGACATTACCCCGTACCCGACAACTGATCATAACCTGTGCACCCTTTGCTTCAAATCCTTTACCACTCATGCCTGGCTGGAGTACCATATGAGAGCTTATCACAGAAAATCACAATCATAGGTGTAGCCCCCCCGGTTAAGATTTTAACGAGGCCCTAGCCTTGCCGGGATCAATCATGTTAAAGATAAAGAAGCGACTGCTGTAGTTCTAGTGTTAGCTTGCTTGCTTGCTTTAAATCGGATTTGGGAATGGGAACTGAAAATTGGAAAAAATATGTCCCACCTTAGAAAGGTTTTATTTGATTTTGCTCCGCAGTTTGCCTGTGCAAGTTCCATCCAACTTGTTTGAGTTAAATGTTTAAATCGACTCAATTACCAGTACATGAAACTGATTTGCTTTCATGAGAAAAAAGTATATATGCTTAGTTTAGTTGATTACCTCTGTGATTGAGTTAATTTTTGACGTTGATTAATGTGATTTAGGTGATCTTAAGGGCTTTTATGTTAATTTTCATGCTAGTGACAGGCTTCAATCAAGAGCTCAAAATAGTAGTGCGGGTAACAGGCTTAAAAGCACATTGTGTAAAATAAAATTTTAACGCTTAATTGACGTTCCACTTCTAAGTTTGCCGGCTCAGATCAATATAATTGGTAGATGATTTTTATCCTTGCAAATTGTTAGTCGAGAAGTTTTATTCCGAAAATGAAAGACAAACTAGAAACTTCGAAAATTTTTCAATTTTTTCGTCGTCTACCCATTATATACTTGTCTCTAGAGCCTGCAAGATTTTGACTTTATAAACTGATTCGTGCAAAGGTAAAAAGTATTTTGACTGGCTTTTTTGTTTTTGCTTTTTAATTTTTTTGCTTCAAATCTTTATTTTTGGTGTCTCTACCCATTAATCAGTTTTGTTTAATCAATCCCCAATTGCATGTCAGTATTAATTGTGATGTAATTAGCTGTGAGCAGAGTCTCTTATTTAGTTTTAGTGCTTTAGTGCTGAATCTATGCTGTCTTTCCAATTCTATATCTTTTATCTTTATCTAATTTTTATTTACATTAGTTTTGTTTCAATGTTGATTTTTTTATGTTGTAATTGACCATTCATCACTGCTATAATCTTTACTGTATATCTGTGAAATGTTACCGATTGACTCTTGTTTTTTCTGGTATGCAGATTTTAGTAAAGGAACGTTGTTACCTTATCTAATTAGGTTGTATCGGGACAAGACACTCTCAGAGAAACTACCGACTGGGACCTTTTCAAGAAAGGGTAGAGTAGGATTTAGCTCCTTTTCATGAAAGAGCTAAAAGCTAAAGCTTGAGTAGAGTGAAAGTGAGTTAAAATATTTTTAACTCTACTTTACCCGTTCTTGAATAGGCTCCTAGAGAAAAATTGTAACTATAGACTGATGAATGAATTAAGATTAAGATTTAAGAATTTCAGAATTAATTGAATGACTGTACTTGAGAGGTAAGAAGTCAGAAATTGACCGGCCCCGGCCCCAAATCAACAACCAGGCTTGGGCCAGCCGTCGTAAAGATTTAATCGTCGGATTTACAGATAAACTTAATTGCAATTGCAACTTAATTGCCTTAATTGCAGCAATCTTCAGGCGCTTTTAAATTCAAACCGAACTATTTATTTGGATAATAATTGAATAGAAGTACATCTATATACAGGACAAGACTACATGCAAATTGCTACAATGAAAATAAAATCTATGAGTGCCCGTAGTTTATCCCGTTGTTAAGACGTATACCCAATATGGACTTTTATTCTTCGGTCATTCGCACCAGATTTAAGCAGAGAAATCGGATGTTGGAGGCTTCGATCTAGAAATAGCAAAGGAAAAATTTCTTTTTAAAAAGTAATTTTTAAATTTTCATTATTTTCACCTTCGCTTATTTAATCCGAATTTAATCCTGTAATGATATAATAAGGCGTGTAGGGTAATTTTTTGCAGGAGGTCCGTAGCTTGTCCAAGAGTCTCGACAGTACAAATTTTTAAAAATTTTATCTAAATTTTAAAATTTAAATTCTGATTACCCTTTTCCGCCCTTTACAGCCATGTAGATGATGGTTCCGGTCAGAATTAGAGCACAGGCACAACCCACGGCTACGAGGGCTATGACCACGGGGTGCCAACAGTATCCTTTGATGTCCACATTGGGACTAAGGCAACGCTCTACAACAAATGGGTACAGAAAATGTTGAAACAGTACCAACCCAATGATAGAGGCTCTTCTTTCTAACTCTGTAGTTTAGGGGTTAATAGTATCCCTCAGGTAAAATTTAGTAAGACTTCGTTTATTGCACTGATTTCAATCTTGGTAACTAATTAAAATAAAATTAAGATTTGTACTAATTAATTTAAATCATATGTGACCTACTTTTACAACTACCAACTTCCCTGTCAAATTGGCCTGAGCTTTGACAGGTTGCTGAGGCGTGACCCGCAACTCCCTTATCACCACAGTTTACAGTAATATTTTGATTGACAGACACATAGCCCTGAGGACTAATTTCACTACGGTCCGGCACTTGACAACCCCCTGCAACAAATATCAAGAGTACATAATGATAAGAGTAGGTATGACACTAAGCGATGCATAACTCGCTGTTATCAGAGCAAAAACTATCAAGAGTACATAATGATAAGAGTATGCCACTAGGCATTAGCTCTATGTTATCAGAGCAAAAACTATGCTCTGCTCGCTAACGGACCACCTCCCCCGCAAATTAGACCCATCACTTCAAAGAATTTTCGTGCGCTAGTTCACTGTCTCCAGTAAAACGAACAAAGTCCGCCTTACTTGAGCACTTCGGTACAGGATGTGACCAATTTCCAGTGCCTCCATCGCAAGTGAGTTCTTTCTGTTCGCTGGTGGCGAACCCAGAGTTGCAGGTGATCTTGGCCGTGTCACCATTGGCTCTGTTGACCGAGGAATAGTTCACTTTTCCATTCACCAGATCTGGTGTGATGTCGGGACAGGTCTCTGCAACAGAAGCCGCAGTAAAGCTGCGTTGAAGGGTTAGAATTATAAGGAATGAGGGCTGATGTTGTTGAGTCTAACAATTTATAATTTAATTGTGATGTTACGACTACGAGGTTTATTGCCAGTACAACGACAATCGTTTGAATAACACAGCATATCTATCTAGTCATTAATAATAGTTATTAATAGTAGCATGTTAAGCTTAAACAGGGTCAATCTCCGTTTCAAAAGAGGGGCCCAACTGCACTCTAAATCATTCTGGAACCTTTTCGCATGCTAGTTAAAAGAGTAGAGTTAGGATTTTCTAACTCGTGTCACTGTAAACTCTTGGCGCTGCGTATGAAATGAATTGATTTTAAACTTTACGGTTGTTTGAAATGGTCGAGGTTTGCTCCCATCAGACTGTGTGGGCTGGCGCGAAAGCCTCTTCTAAAATGTCACTACAGTTTGGGAACGAATTCAAACTTAAGCTTGTTTCGATTGTGCCTGGGTGGCTCAATCGGTAGAGCGTTGGCCTAGATAGCCAAAGGTTGTGGGTTGGATCCCCACCTCAGACACGAATTTTTCGGGTCGGAGGTGCTGTAGTGACAATCTTAGTTTCGTTTGTTCTTTCTTTTGCCTCGCTTGGCTAGCTACGCGAAACGTACATTGGACTTGTCATTTATAGTCCCTTTATAGTCGAAGTACCACTTTTGTTTGGCTTTCTTGTTCTGCCCCAGGTGGGTGGACTTACTGCTGCAGTGCGGCGGAGGGTCCTTCCATCCGAGATCCTCCTCACATGTGGTGGAGGCGACGCCGAATCGCTCGAAGCCCGAATCGCAGGTGAAGCTCACGGTCGTGCCCGGAGTGTACTTGTCCTGACTGTAGTCTACCTTGCCATTGGCCACAGACAGTTGCTCGCAAACCTCTGCAACAAAATCGTTACAGTCAGCAGACATGTCCAGAAGGCATGGATGAGCTCACAATTCCGGATGGATTTTTAGTTACGGAAAAATTTACCATCAAAACTGGAAATTTTAGGTTTTATTCAAAAATGATTTGGGAGAGCAACCCCTGTAGAAATGATGAATAGGCCTACGATTACGGATTACGATTGAATACTGGCCTGAAAGCTATTCTGGTATAAATTCTCCCTTACGATAAGCTTATTCTTCAACTTCCGTCGTTCTACAGCTACCGAATGAATCTATTGTCGTTACAATCTGCAACAGAGCTTTATCCTTGGGTTAACTCATTCTTGTATATTGGAAAACTACAAAGAACCAAGTATAGTTTCTGACTCAATGTTACGGTATACCACAAAACTCCTTCAGAGAAGTGAGAAATGACAGACATACGTTCACAGGTGGGGAACGGAGTCTCCCAGGTGCCATCCGGCTGACAGTTGACAGCCAGTTTCCCATAGACATGACCCGAAGTGCAGGTGAAGCTGGCCTCAACACCGGCCACGTAGGGATAGGCACTGTATTGAACGTTGCCGTGGGGAAACTGTGCCTCGCTGATTTCTGGACATGCCTCTGCAAGAAAAAACAGCAAAAGTTGACAATTATACACAGAATTGCTGTAACTAAAGGAACACAGTCGATATGTTAAATATCAGCACTACAAGTTGAATTCCAGAAGGTTGAAATCAGCGTAATAAATTAGTCTCTCTGTTCGGGCATGTGGCTCAGTGTGTAGATTAGAGCGTTCTACTACAGATCCAAGCGCAAGCTTTTAACCAAACCTTCCGAAACAGTGGTTTGAAAAAGAGGTCAGCCGTAGCGTGCAGAGGATGTACCACGAATCTGATAACAGTGAGTGTTGTCGCACTCTAATCGTAGTGAAATGGGGATAGCTTGACTGGCAGTCAAATTATTTAATAGATTGTTTGGTGTTGAACAACCAACAGTTTGCATAGGTATCAGTTTTGAACTCCAAAACTGGAGTTTAAGGGAGTGTCAGCCGTTAGCGTGCAAAGCATATCTGATAACAGAGGAGGTAACGCTGTAACAATCATCGTCTTAGTTAATTGAATTTGTAAAATTTAGAGTCTTACTGGAACAGATAGCCATTTCCGGGGACCAGTTTCCGTCCGCCTGACAGGTGCTCGGCGTTTCCCCGGAAATCTGGAGATTATTCTTGCACTGGACTGTCGCCGTCACGCCAGGCGCAATCGGTTCCGAATTGTCGCTCAAAACCACGTCTGCATTCGCTACCGTCGGTTTCTGGCAAGGATCTACAAACAGAAAAAATAACTGTAGAAGAATACAGTGACAATGTTAAGCTTCTTTGGATTTGTTGGTGCCGAGGATCGAACCACGAAACCTCGGTTTGATGAGAAACAGGGTGCAGACTAGAAATCTACCCAGAGCTGGAAGGAGGTAAACATTACTGTTGTTGCCCGGCCGGCCAACAACTCTAACAACAACACTGTTAATCCTAAATAGCACCTAAACGTGAAACAAACTTTGAATACTGTCACTGTTCTTGTAAAGGTCTTTCTTACCGCTGCAGGTAGGCAAGGGTTTATCCCAAGCTCCGCTGGCCTCGCAAGAGACCTTCTCATTACCAATGATAACCCCTGAGGTACAGGTAAAGGTGGCCGTTACGCCGGCCAGCTTCGTCTCAGCACTGTAATTGACCGTTCCTCCGTCAAAGTTCAAATCCGGACAGGTCTCTGAAATTAGTTTGTAGGAGAGGTGATGTAAGAAAATTCAAAAATCTTAATGTCTGTTTCGGGTTTTTTTAAAGAGTAACAAAAATATTCATATAGTAATAACAGTGTAGACCAAAATACGTAGGTATCTCCTTCTGCAATAACACTTTTTGTGATAGAGCTTTAAGGTACAGCCAACAGAAAATCGGTGGTTTGATTTTGGATGCTATAAAATATTTTTTCTTTTATACGCAAATACGCAAATTTCTATTTCAGGCTTGAAACGAGGGGGATTCTTGCCTCAAAAAGGAACCGTATTTTATGTTGGAAACCCTTTAAGTGTATGTAACCCACTGCTGCAGGTGGGCACAGGGTCCTTCCATTGTAGACTGGCTTCACAGGTGGTTGACTCCACCCCGGAGAGGACATAGTCCTCCGAGCAGGAGAAGGAGGCTGTGGCGCCCACGCTCGGCGGCTCCTCCGAAAGGATGATCACTCCGTTCTCCAGTTGAGGTTGTAGACAGATCTCTGTAGAAGCAATTTGATAATTGTATTGATGCAGTGGTGCAGAGCATGAGCTGATAACAGAGAGCCTGCCTGCTGTCATACTCTTATCTATTATGTACTCTTGATACTATGAAATGGTAGAAATTGTCTGCCAAACGACAATCCGCGACAGACAAGCCCAATAAAAAATCTAAAGCTCTGCTGGTATTTCGACCCTTCTTTACTTCCAGGGCCTTTTCAAGAAAGGGTAGAGTAGAGTAGAGCTAATTAACTGTTTTAAGTCGTTTTAACTCCTCTCATGCTTGCGATTTCCTCTTTTAACTCTTTCATGAAAAGGATCTAGTTAATTTTATTTCTACTCTACCTTTCTTGAAAACGCTCTCAGAACGAAAAAGCTAATATCACAGGCTAAACGAATTTGTAAGATTCATCGGGCCTCACAACAATTGACCGTTTCGCAAATAAAAAGCGAATCTCACAGTCTAGTGACATACTCTTATCTATTATGTACTCTTGCTAAAGCGTTCATTTACGTTCGCAGGTGGGCACGGGCTGGTCCCAGGTGGCGTCTGATTGACAGGTAGAAATGGCAGATGGGACAGGATTTCCGGAATCGCACGAAAAGGTGGCCACAGTATCCTCTTCGTAGGGTTCGCCCTCGGGATTGTAACTGATACTCCCTTCGTTGAACTCCAGGGCAGGACAGGCGCCTAAACAGCAAACGGTATTGGGGTTGACTGTTAAGAATCAGCGATTCACGTCAACTCCGAAAGATTGAGATCAGGGTAATGAACTAAGCAGCTAATCAGCTTTCTGCGGCCGAAGATATTATATAATTAATTGAGTAGGACCCCAATAAACAGTAAAATGTTTCATCCAGTATAGCATTTTTGCTCGGTTCGTTATTAGATTAGAAGTTTCAGCTCCAAAAAGATGGTTTCCTTTGCACCTTTCTTTGCTTTGCTCGTTTATATTTCGTTGTAATTTTGTGCCCAGATTTCACCAAACTCTCAAAGATTAACTTTTTTCAATCTTGATTGTATTAATGATTTACCTGTACAGGTGGGTATTGCCGGTAACCATGAGCCGTCACGTTGACAGGTGCTTTCCGCCGGACCGTTCAGTTCAAAACCGTCATTACAGGTGACGGTCACTTTGGTATTCTCTTCGATTGGTGCCACGTAGTCAGCCTTTCCATTCTGTACCGATGGCGCTGGGCAAGTTTCTGAAACCAAAGATTAAATATAATAGTTCCAAGAGTACATAATAGATAAGAGTGTGACAACAGGCAAGCTCTGTGTTATCAGCTAAAGGTACATGCACTGCACGCTAACGGCTGACCCCCCCCCCACAAACGTGTATCCAGTACACGTTTCTGTACGCCCACTCGCCGTATCTTTACGTGTTAAAGCTCGAAAATACAACGCCTGCGTGGTCCAATTTGTGTCTGCTTCGAGCTTTAGAACGCAAACATAGCGTGCAAATTTCTTTGAAGTGAGCATACACGTTTGTAGGGGGAGGGTCAGCCATTAGCGTGCAGAGCATGTACGTTGAGCTGATAAGAGAAGGCTTGCCAGCTGTCATACTCTTATCTATTATGTACTCTTGATAGTATTCATACTAAATATATCGCAATAGTACTCATATTAATGACTCTTGCAAGAAAAGTGAGCATTGGTGAGTGTTTGGATTATTTCGTACACAACATCACGGCGCTCTGTTAACGAAATAGGAATCAAAGTAGAATCAGAAATGGAAATTACTAAAGCATGATGAAAGGAAGGAAGCAAAAGACAGAAACCCATGCAAACTCATATCATTCTACCTCTCAAACGTCAGGATCTAACTCTCGATATAATCAAAGCAGTGAAAACCGCCCCTAATCATAGGTCTTACTGTAACATGTAGGCAGCGGTTCGGACCAGGTCCCATCCGCAGAACAGGTGGCCTTGTTGGCGCCTTCCATACTGAATCCGGGATCACAGGACCAGGTGGCCACAGAGCCCTCTTGCGGCGGATCCGGGCTGATCGATTCTTCCCCATCCGCAATCGTGTTTCGGGGGCAGAGACCTGAAAAAGGGAAATGAAAGTGAATTCCAGAAAAAAGGAATCCGCACACATTTTTCCATAATGCGTCATCTAGACAGAAATCTCGAAGGCGAAAACATGATTACAAAAATTTGAAATGACTGATTAAGCTCAGCATTAATTAGAATAGAGGTAATCAACAATAATATATAGTGCAACAATAATAGACTAATTCGATTAATTAGATAATTAATTAGATATATTAATTAATTAGATTAAATAATTAATAAGATATGAGTTAATTAAGAATTAACGCTAATTAGCTATAGCTTTCCTAAGCTGCCGTTACCGGCATTTTACTTCAAAGAAAATAGCAGCTTAGGAAAAACTTGTGTTTTCGATCCATACCTTGTGGTAGCTGTTGTTTCGTTGTAGTCGACTGAGGTGCCGGTGATGTATCTGAAACAAAAGGATGAAAATTTAATTACAGTTTTTCATTCAAATTTCCTTACAAATTCAAATTTTTACTCAAAATCTTAATCAAATTGCCGAAGAAATTCAAGTATTTTTCCACTACCAATATTAAACGATTAGTCGAGCAATTGGAAATCGATAACTGAGCAATTACCAGAGCAAACAGGTTGCGGTTTATCCCATGTCCCGTCGCTCTGACAAGTGAGCACTTCCGCTCCGTAGAGTGATCCAACTTTGCAAGTGAAGGTTACAGTATCGCCAGGCACTGATGGTTGTTGTCCGCTGTACTGCCACTGCGCGTTGTTTACACTGACCGCCGGGCAGGGTTCTATAACAAAATAAAATTCGGTTTCCCACTGCCACAGGGAGCAATTACTGAGTTCAGTTTCAGTTGAGCAATCAAAAAATTACCTAAAAATTTGGCGATACTAAGGCACAGCTTTGCGTAACTTATGTAAAACTTAACCCATTTAGTTCAAATTTTGTATTAATATATTTCTGGACGATCTGCGGCAAAATTTAAAAATTTAAAAATTTTAAATTTTAAGTTTTCCAAGGGGTGACCGACGTTGGATTTGTTTGGCGGGATTCGAACCAAGTATCTTATGCTTCAGACGCAGACGCTCTAAGTGCCACAGAAGCTTCAATGAAATTAGCTGAATTTGAATCCAATGTGTATGACTTTCAACCAACACTTTTCCCCAATGTTCATTAGAGTTAAACTCTACAAATAAACGAAGTGGCCTACTTTTGCAGCTGGGTATCTTATCCTTCCAGGTCAGAGAGACTGAACAGGTGGTCTGTGGGACTCCGGCCAGCTGGTAGCCAGAGTCACAGGTGAAGCTGGCCGTTGACATGGCAGACGGCGGGTCCATCGAGTAGTCAACCTGACCATTGTCCAGGGTTATCTGTGGACAGACCACTAAAACAGACAGCAACCTTAAGTTTGCCGCCTTTCGACCATCTCCGATTTTGCTCATTTTCACATATTTTGTAGTCTGCGAAATGAGACCAAGGTATTTTGCATTGACCTCGACAAGTGTTAAACATAGGAAAATGAAAAAGTTACAACTCCTAAAGAAATAATGAAAAACGCCTGCCTGCAGTCGCTAAGGCCGAAGCCTTAGTCCGAATAGGAGAGAGTCAATGGGCGCTGTTCGGATCGTGGATCCGCCTGCTGGTCCGCGTTTACCTCATTTTCTTGATGTAAAAGTTATAACTTCTGTTACAGTCAGACTAATTTATACTGAAGAATGTTATGCATAGTCGTGGCGTACATTCGCATTCGGGCGGCGGATTGTCCCAAGTCCCGTCTGCTTGACAGGTCAACTTCTGAGCTCCAACTGGATTCCCGTCGTTGCAGGAAAATGTGGCCACAGTACCTTCAGCGGGCGGCTGGGAACTGTACGTAGTCTGAGCTCCACTCACTTTCACCTCAGGGCAGATCTCTGAAATAATCTTTCAATGGAAAAATTACAGAAGACAACTTGTGTAGGACTTATAGAAGTCTTATTATGGTTTTACGCGTTTACAGTGAGTGACAAGCAAACTCAATGAATTTGAGATGAAGGTCATTGACAATTTTTGCGAGATAATTGTGGCTTGTCATCACCGCTTTTCATCTCGGTTATCGCAATTCTCAACAAATCAGATTCAAGAACGAAAATTAAGCTTTTCGTGTTATCTTAATGATACAAAAACCTTGACTCTAGCTGAGAATCGAACCAAAGACCACCCGTTCTGCAGTCGAGAATGCTAACCACTACACCACAGGGCCAAGCTTTGGATTGACTTACTGAGACAGGTGGGAATGGCGGGGGACCATGTCCCATCCGTTTGGCAGATGGAAGAATCAGTGCTGGAGGGAGCGTATCTATTCTCGCAGGTCACTGTCGCCTTGCTGTCGTACTTGATCTCGGTGGACGAGGTAGAATCAATTGCAATGGTGGCTCCCTCTGTGGGCGTTGGCTGCGGGCATGGCTCTGTAAACAGTAAAACAGTTTACTGGGTGCTGGTTACTGTTTAACGGTTCGGCTAAAGTCTGGCACAAAAATGTGTGTAGAAAACTGTGACTACGCCTGCAATGGTGGAGGTGACAAAAACAGGATCAATTCAGGATCAGCTTGTAACTAACTCGATCCTATAGTTTCAAGCCGATCCTGAAATTTATCCTTTGTTTAAACATCCTATCCTAAATTCAGGATCCACCCCTTAAGCTAGAGCCTGAAGTTGTAAATCGATCCTGATATAACAAACGAGCTTCAAGAACAGCTAGTTACAAGCCGATCCTGAACTGAAATGGACCCTGTCTGTTTTTAGACATCCGATCCTGAACTCAGGATCCACTCCTAACTCGATCCTGAAGTTTCAAGCGGATCCTGATCCTGGTTTTAGTTACCTCCTGAAATGGTTCAATCAAACCGTAGATTTCAGACTTTCTGCAACAGTGCAACTTCATTATAAACAACTTTGTGGTAAACTAAAACTAGTTCCGTACTGTAGCAAACGGGTGGGGCCGGGGACCAGGTTTGATCCGGTTGGCAGGTGCTCGTCTCCGACCCGTCCAGCTGGAACCCATCGGCACAGGTGAAGCTCGCCGTTTCTCCGACTTTCGGCGGGGTGGACTGAGTGGTCACTGTCCCATCGGCCAAGGTGGGAGTTGGACAGGAGTCTAGAACAGATTGCAATAATGATATTTATAGAAATAAGGATAAAAAGAGTACATATGTAAGTCTACATGGGCACAGTAAAACAAAAAATAAAGGACAATGGTTTGGTGAACGGCATGCTCTACGAAAATTAAGCCATTCTTAAAATCAATTCTTGGACCTCTTGCGCTTTCCACCCAGCCCTTAGTTTTGATTTTTTACTATGAACTTTAAAATTTTGTATGGGCGTATAGTAAACAGTGATAAATTCAAAAATTTTATAATTTTAAAAAATTTCAAATTTATTGGGAAAAAATCAAAACTTGGGGGGAAGCGCAAGAGATCCCAATTCTTCAAATGTCAGCTCTATAGTCAAACTAATTTATTATATTGACTATTTCGGAAACCAAATGCCTACCCGGAGGAACCGTTGTTGTTGTGACCAATTTCACAGGAACTGTAGTCGTCGATTTGATCTTAATGTTTTCTGGTGGACTACCTAAAAAGTCAAAAATTAAAAATTCCAATTCCAGAATATTTGTCCCCTTTCGGGGACATGCAAATATTGCCTATGCGAATCATATTTCAGATCCACACGGCGAGGTATTGGGTATAGTTTTCAACCAGCAATAACCACAATTTCTCACTAAGGCAGAGTTTTGCATTTTGGGCTTTCTCACTTGTGTCAACTTTTAGAAAAATGAACGCTGAAACGCATTTTCTCACTGAAGCAGTTCCCCCTAAAGCAATTCTCGCTAATGAATAAACACGGCTGTTTCCCTGTCTCCTGATAATCCTTGTTAATTATTAATCAATTAATTAATTAGTTAGGGGGGGTCCATTTTAGGGCATTTTTTCTACTTTCTCCGATCTCGCTGATTTTACATATTTTATTGTCCAAATGGTATATTTTAAAGAGTTTTTAAAATTAAAGTCGTAACTCTTACGGTTGTCGAGTTATTTCACCTCAAAGTTGAGATTTCATGTGTTAAGTGTTGTTTCAGTAGCCGATTTAGTTTCAGTTTCAGTTTCAGTTTCAGTCGGTGGTTCGAAATAATTTCAGTTTCAGTTTCAGTTTCAGTTGGCGGACCAAAATAGTTTCAGTTTCAGTTTAAGTTTCAGTCGGCAACGCAAAATTATTTCAGTTTCAGTTTTAGTTTCAGTCGGAGTTTCAGTTTCAGTTTCAGTTCGCTTTAAAAACAACGGTTTCCAGCTCTCTGAGTTAATATAAAGCACAATTTAATGTTTATTCAGCCTCTCTTACAGCAATGTTAACAGAATCAAAGCTCAAAACCTTAAATTTAAGATTTAAGGAAAGACTGAAACTAGTTTCAGTCCGAGTTTCAGTCTTTCACCCAATATAGTTTCGGTTTCAGTTTCAGTTTCAGTCGGCTGCCTAAAAATGTTTCAGTTTCAGTTCCAGTTTCAGGTCTCTCCTCAAAATAGTTTCAGTTTCAGTTTCAGTTTCAGTGACTGAAACATCACTATGTTAAACATAGGAAATTTAAAAAGTTGTCATTTTGTTGCGTGCGCCAAAAAATCTCCTAACAAAAGTTGATGAAACTGGACAAATTATACATTAAAATAACGCTAAAATGTTAAACTGCGGTATCTTGGAATTAGAATTTTAACTTAGGCGTTTAAAATTTTTTAATTAATTTTTGAAGGATTAAAATTTAACGTGATGCTAAAATCGTGTTGCTAAAATCCGCCCTTTGTACGCATTACCAAGAGTACATTACATAATACGAGCACAAGCGTCAAATGTGCCTACTTGGGTGTGGGCACACTTAAAATTAAGGTGTGCAGAGCACTAGTGTTGTTTTTGTAACCGATATTAGTAGGCGATCCAAAATAGTTTCAGTTTCACTCAGTTTCAGTGCTTGAAACATCAGTACAGGTCACCACTCGTTGTATACTAAAATTTCTAACTTACATTTTGGCTGTGAGCCTCTCCATGTTCCATCATTTTCACAGTACAATTTATTGTCCCCTGTTGTTGTACCATATTTACAGTAGAGCGTGGCTACAGTACCACCTTTGTACGGCTCTTGGTTGTACTCCACTGAACCCTCGAATATAATTCTGGGACAAAGTTCTGAAAAAAGGCAAATTAGGTTGCTGAGTAAAATGCACATTTTTACAAAATAAATTTTTTCAACTACATAACCAAAAAAATCCCATCGAATTGCAACAGAGCGACTAGAAATCAATAATGCATACCATAATATATGCAGTTCTAAATTTTAAACCAAGATGGTACAAGCAAAAGATAATACGTTCACGTATTCATACTAAGCTTTAACTTAAACTTAAGCTGAAAAGGGTCAGCATTAATATTAATAAATTAAAATAACTTAATACTCAATTAATAAGTTTAACATACTGCTGCACTGCGGTGGCGATTCGTCCCAGGTAAGATCACTCTGACAGGTCAGAGGGTCGGGACCGTATTTATCAAAATCCGGGTCACATTTGAAGGTTGCCGTGGCACCGGCCTTCGGTGGACTCGGGTCATAGGTCACGTCCCCGTAGGTAACCGGGACTTGAGGACAAACCGCTGAAAGAAAACCAAATGTGGTATTGTTAGTTACATGTGAATGCTGACATTTTGAACTGCCGGATCTATGAGTTCGAATCGAATCCCGATTAATGGGAATTATCGTCTTTAGTGATTAGTTGATTAGTGTAGCAGTTTTTCGAGGGTATATACTCAAAGGTACGAATGGGCTATGTCAATAATGCATGTGTCATTTTGAAGTGCTTTGAGCGTTCTAATGAAACCAGAAGTCTAAATTAGCTGAAATTGGAGTGATGCCAGCGTAAAAAGTAACGAAATTATGGTTGAGTTAAAAATTTTCCTTTGACTGAATGAGTCAGTGTGGATATTCAATATTTTCTGATTTTTGGAGAAAGCACTCAATAGCAACGATATGGTACCAAAAATTTTAATACTGGAGGACTGCAGCAGGGTTTCCGAAAAAGTTGGCAAAAACTGCTACACTAATCAAGTAGCAACGGGCCACAGGAGACTTTTCTCCAATTCTTTCAATCCTAATTTCATTCAACCTTTCACAGTTTTGTTTAGAATGGCACATCAGATATAGGTCAAAGTGATTAAGTAATTTAAGCTTAGGATTAAGTTAATATTTTAAGGAATTCTTATTTTTACAGTACTATCCAAACCACAATTTAGGTCAATTTCAGACATCTGCTAATGGGATGAGAATAGTAGTGTCTCGCCAATAAGTTTATATTTTGAGGAATTCTTATTTACCGTAAAGCGATATTTGGTCAGTTTAGACATCCACTAATGGAATATCAATTCGTAAATGAGTCAGAACGTTTTCCCACTTACCATCACAGGTTGGCAAATTATCGTCCCATTGCCCATTGGGTTGGCAGGACAGCTGCAGTGGTCCAACCACATTCCCAACGTTGCAGGTGAAGGTGGCTGTGTCCCCGGCCAGGTGCTCCGAACCACCTGTGTAGGTGATCTCGCCCTCGCTCCAGGTCAGGTCTTGGCAAACCTCTGCAACAAAATTCTATGGAGACTGAAAAGTATGACTTTTGACACTTTCAATACCAATCTGAACTGATAAAATGTGGCGCACCGTTTTCTTTGCTTTAGTAGTTTCATTCTTGCTGTATAAGTTCTTTATTTTTTGTATCGTTTTCTTGATTATCCACAGTTTCTGATAAGGGAAGTATCTATAATATTTTCTTGTAATTGGTCTGTTGATTAGTTCATTGCAGATAATCCTAACTTCTTGGGGTAGACCCCCTCAGCAGATTTTACCAAAAATTTCACATCTTAGCTTAAAACCTCCTTTAAAATATTCATTCCTACTAATTTTTGGCGAAAAATGTAAAAAAAACGATTCGAAGTAATAATTTTGCGATCGGAGTAATAATTTTGTGAATTTTTCACGGATAGACCCCTCGTTGGAGTCGGCGTAAACCCCCATAATTAATACACAGTTAATACCTGTTACAGTTTATCCTAAGGCTTACTTGAGCAAACGGGCACTTCGGGACTCCAGGTGCCATTTTGTTGGCAGACAGCTGGGTTTGACCCGGCCAGCTTGTAGTCCGAGTTACAGGTCACTGTGATTTCTGTACCAGCTTTGACCGGCGTCTTTTGATCAGATTTGGCGATCTGGCCGTTTTGTTCGGTTGGTTCCGGGCAAGGAGCTGTAAAAAAGTTTGCATTCTTAAATTTATTTATTTAAATTTAATTGAACACTAGAATTTCAGTCCCTTTCCTTTCAAGGTGAAGGGATGGGGTATGTTTCCAGCGTTCATCGTGAGTCCATGTGCGATGTTGTCAACCTAAAGGTGCAACGAGTTTGGTGCAATACGAGCTATTGCGAAGTGTATATCAAACTTTTAGTTTGATTTCTTTATCTATGCTGAGTACGTACCTTGCCTGCGGATCTGCATACTTTTACTGGATTATTCACATTATGTGCATCCATCCGCTTTAATGAAGTTCCGTGAGTTATGTAGTAAATCATGACGTAGTAAATTTCGTTTCTTTATTAGGATAGGGTCGGATTAGGGAGTCTATTTTTGGGCTACTAGTTGCACCCAATTTGAGTCTAGTTCAACATGAGTAGTATAGGAAGGCCATTTCGACCAGTAATCCTTGGATTGAGATTCTCCTCCCAGAGTTTCCGGACCCCTAGCCTTTTTATTGAACCTTGTCACCCTTCATCACCCCATAGCCCACCCTCTTTTGCTTCAACCTGTAATATCACCATCCCTCTGCGTTCTTCCCCGGGGCTTGGGATCCGGCGTAGGCCCATTACCGGACTCCTACCTAATCTATACACAATACCTAATCTACCTACCTAACCTACCTACCTAACCTAATCTCACCTAGTCCGGTGCATGCAATAGTTTTGTATTTTTCGTTTTATCATTTTTATGCGTTTGTTTTGTATTTATCTAGTGCATAGTGTACCAATCAACTTATACACAAAGAAGCATATACTCGTACATCTACTATAGTTAGTCATGTCTAGATTGGTGGGCTAATTCGACGCGACGACTTCGAGTACTGTGAATCAATGAAAACAGAAATTGTACATATAAACACATAAAAGCATCGACCGAAATCAATAAAAAGAAGTTGTTCTTTGACCTTGGTCAACATTACTCGAACATTACCCCAACATTACTCACAAGGCTCGGCGTATGCTCAGTGTATGCTCAGTGTTGGCTCGGAGTAGGTTTGGAGTGACTCAGAATCAATAAAAGCACGATAGACAAAGTATATAAAAGCACCAAGCAAAATCAATAAAAGCACAGATAACAAGGACAAAGCTACATCAAGTCTATAAAGCGCATATTGAAACTCAGGCAGAACAAACATTGAATATTACAAACCATACCAGTGTGGCACTTGTGGTCAGACGTTCACCAGGGCGTTCAACCTACAACGTCATGTTCAAAACCTTCACAGTGCCCAACCAGAGTATGATGAGTCCGAATCAGAGACAAGTACCGAATGCTCAGACAGTAGTGACTCGAGTTGTGGAGAGATCTATGAGTCAACTGACATTGGTAAGTTTTGGGATGAGCTTGTCAGGCAGTCTGAAGAGAGGTTCGAAGGTAGAATAACTAGGTTAGCAAATGAATACGTTGCAGACGGCCATGATGAAGTTGAAGGAGAAATTGAGGCTTACAATGAAGTCCGACCTAGGATCCGAGCTGAACTCAATTTATTTTCACACCCAACGTTGTAAAGGGTTCCTTGACGATCCAACAATTGACGAAATTCTGACCAAACAAATAGGGTATGAGGCAACGTATTCCACTGAAGAAGCCCTCAGACGTGCCACAGAAAAGAACTCTAATTTGAGCACGGTGGTACTACCTGAGAAAACGGGGGACCAATTTGATGAACATGAGCAGGAAGAATAAGTGGAATTATTTATTAGTTGGGAGTATGTTCGGTGTATACTCAGTGTATGCTCGGTGTTAACTCGGAGCTAGTGTGGAGTGACTCAGAGTACAAAGGCACAGCAGTCGGTAAGTTAAGGCAAGGCATTTAAGGCAAAGGCAATATTCTGTAAAACATTAGGAAAATATGCTTGCAGCAAGATTGGTGTAAAGAAAGAGTGACCTAGAACTTAGGTGAATTGAAAAATGAAAAATTTAAATACTTTTTATAATACCAATTTATGCAAACGGTCAAACTATTTGTTAAGCCAAGCAACTATTAGCTAACTCAGAAATTTATATAAACGGGAAAAATGTTGGTAGATCGTCAGTCTGACTCCTGCTGTCGTCGCGAGCGGTCGGTTTTTTAAGAGCTCTGAAAGCGATACATAATTGTGTAAGGACATAAACAACGAAAATGGAAAACTTCATTTGTGACTTTTGCGGTAACATGTTCACTCGAAAATACAACCTCAACAGGCACATCAAGGAAAAACATGAGGGTGAGAAGTCTACTTGTGAAAAATGTGGAAAGAGTTACTCTCGGGAAGACACAAAGGCGACTCATATATGCAAGCCAGATCCCCCTAAGAAACCTGAGCAAGAGCCCCTTCAGGAAGAGTACCCCTGCCAGCGTTGTACAAGCAAATTTAAAACACAAAAGGGATTAGATGGTCATATGGGAGTACATGCTAGTTTCGATAATGCAAAGAAAGTGCCTCGGTTGTTACTCCCCAAGGAAGATCCAGTTGAGACACCTGTCGAGTTTTTGGAGAAGCTGCCTGAACAAATTAGAAATATTTATATTCGAAATTGGGACAAAATTAGGACAAAGTTTAAGCTCGGACCGGAGATCTACTCAACTTACAACTTTCGTTTGGATGACACAAGGGAATTCAACCGTAAAACACTCCTCTACTCCGTTTTCAGTGCTCAATTCTACGCCATTAAAATTAACTTCTCATTTGGTTTCATTCTTCAAAATGTTTTGGACCATGAATTGGATTTCTACTACCCTTCAAACAACAACCACTACCTAAATTTATTGGAAATAGGGAAGACTTGGAGGAACTTAATCCAGAGTTTGACAGAATGGATGTTCTAGAGTGGGCCCGACAGCAGAGACCTACCACAAAATGGGTCGTTGTTGACGTTACGAGTATATGCTTCTTTTTTTAATCCCAGGTAATCACGTGGTGTTAGTAATTTCCGTTTAATACATACACGTGATTGACCCCGCGGCCGCCCAACCCCTAACGCCGCGTCCACATACAACAGGTATTACATCTGTCACAACGATGCTTATGCTAGCAAGCGGCTACGTCCTGACAGGATTAGTAGACATTATACGAACACGGAGACGCAGGAATCAGGCGGAGCAGGGTAACATAATTCAAAGATTAGTGCGTTTTAGAAATGTACGTTCTTTGTGTATAAGATGATTGGGTACACAATGCACTAGATAAATACAAAACAAACGCATAAAAATGATAAAACGAAAAATACAAAACTATTGCATGCACCGGACTAGGTGAGATTAGGTTAGGTAGGTAGGTTAGGTAGGTAGATTAGGTATTGTGTATAGATTAGGTAGGAGTCCGGTAATGGGCCTACGCCGGATCCCAAGCCCCGGGGAAGAACGCAGAGGGATGGTGATATTACAGGTTGAAGCAAAAGAGGGTGGGCTATGGGGTGATGAAGGGTGACAAGGTTCAATAAAAAGGCTAGTGGTCCGGAAACTCTGGGAGGAGAATCTCAATCCAAGGATTACTGGTCGAAATGGCCCTCCTATACTACTAACATGCGATCAATCCATCTCTCTAATCACCTTAGGCTTAGTACCGGACAGTAAGCCGGTGGTTAATACAATTTTTCTCCTACATGGCTGCCTTGGAAGAGCGTCGGGACGTGAAACGAAAGGTTGTAGGATCAAATCCCGCCAGAGGTCAGACTTTATAACCTTTTAAACTTTACTTTAACTTTAACTTGGATGACTTTCATTTCTTTCTTTTACATCTTAATTCACAGTTCATCATTAGAAAATATCGACACTTAGCATTCAATAGATAGCAGTACCCCTTCCACACTAAATCAGCAACAAAGTCATACTGTAGCACTGTGGCACAGGTGCGGACCATTCCAAATTGGCCTGACAGGTGGCAGTTGCGGCGCCGTCAAGTTCCATTCCTTCGTCGCACTGAAAGGATGCCACTTCGCCAACTTTCGGAGGATCGGATGTCCCAGTAACTGAACCATCGGCAATGTACAACGGCTGGCATCGATCTGAAAACAGAACAAAAGACTGTAGATTGAACAAAACATTAGACCTTTTAACAGCAGGAATATTGGCAAAGATTAAAAATAATAATAAACCGCTAGATACTTCGGGATCCTTGAAGCTTATTTTTGGAGGAATTTTAAGAGCCTCAATTCCCAGCTGTTATATTTAAGGTACTGATGAAGAACAAAGTTATTATTCAACACAGGAAAGAACATTCCACTAGACATTCTTTCTGAAATAAGTATTCATTACTGGGTATCAAACTAACAACTATTACCTGCTGCAGGAATATCAGTTGTCGTTTCTGATCCTCCAGCTCCACCGGAGCCACCCCCAGAACCTCCGGAGTCACCAGAGCCTTGGGATGCAGCTGGTGCAGCAGTCGTTTCTGATCCTCCTGATCCACCAGAGCCGCCTCCAGAACCTCCGGAGTCACCAGAACCTGGGGATGCACCTGGTGCTGCAGTCGTTTCTGATCCTCCTGATCCACCAGAGCCGCCTCCAGAACCTCCGGAGTCACCAGAGCCTTGGGATGCACCTGGTGCTGCAGTCGTTTCTGATCCTCCTGCTCCACCAGAGCCGCCCCCAGAACCTCCGGAGTCACCAGAACCTGGGGATGCACCTGGTGCTGCAGTCGTTTCTGATCCTCCTGATCCACCAGAGCCGCCTCCAGAACCTCCGGAGTCACCAGAGCCTGGGGATGCACCTGGTGCTGCAGTCGTTTCTGATCCTCCTGATCCACCAGAGCCGCCTCCAGAACCTCCGGAGTCACCAGAACCTGGGGATGCACCTGGTGCTGCAGTCGTTTCTGATCCTCCTGATCCACCAGAGCCGCCTCCAGAACCTCCGGAGTCACCAGAGCCTGGGGATGCACCTGGTGCTGCAGTCGTTTCTGATCCTCCTGATCCACCAGAGCCGCCTCCAGAACCTCCGGAGTCACCAGAACCTGGGGATGCACCTGGTGCTGCAGTCGTTTCTGATCCTCCTGATCCACCAGAGCCGCCTCCAGAACCTCCGGAGTCACCAGAGCCTGGGGATGCACCTGGTGCTGCAGTCGTTTCTGATCCTCCTGATCCACCAGAGCCGCCCTCAGAACCTCCAGAATCGCCAGAACCTGATGACACACCCGGACCTGCTGCTGCAGCAGTTGTCTCTGATCCTCCAAAGTCGCCAGAACCTGATGATGCACCCGGACCTGGTGCTGCTGCTGTTGTTTCTGATCCTCCAGAATCGCCAGAACCTGATGATGCACCCGGACCTGGTGCTGCTGCTGTTGTTTCTGATCCTCCAGAATCGCCAGACCCTGACGACACACCCGGACCTGCAGCTGCAGCAGTTGTCTCTGATCCTCCAGAGTCGCCAGAACCTGATGATGCACCCGGACCTGGTGCTGCTGCTGTTGTTTCTGATCCTCCAGAATCGCCAGACCCTGACGACACACCCGGACCTGCTGCTGCAGCAGTTGTCTCTGATCCTCCAGAGTCGCCAGAACCTGATGATGCACCCGGACCTGGTGCTGCTGCTGTTGTTTCTGATCCTCCAGAATCGCCAGAACCTGATGATGCATCCGGACCTGGTGCTGCTGCTGTTGTTTCTGGTCCTCCGGAACCGCCAGAACCTGATGATGCACCCGGACCTGGTGCTGCTGCTGTTGTTTCTGATCCTCCAGAATCGCCAGAACCTGATGATGCACCCGGACCTGGTGCTGCTGCTGTTGTTTCTGATCCTCCAGAATCGCCAGAACCTGATGATGCACCCGGACCTGGTGCTGCTGCTGTTGTTGCTGATCCTCCAGAATCGCCAGAACCTGATGATGCACCCGGACCTGGTGCTGCTGCTGTTGTTTCTGATCCTCCAGAATCGCCAGAACCTGATGATGCACCCGGACCTGGTGCTGCTGCTGTTGTTTCTGATCCTCCAGAATCGCCAGATACTGACGACACGTCCGCTGCAGCAGTTGTCTCTGATCCTCCAGAGTCACCAGAAACTGATGACGCACCCGGGGCTGCAGCAGTTGTCTCTGATCCTCCAGAATCACCAGAAACTGATGACGCACCCGGGGCTGCAGCAGTTGAATCTGATCCTCCAGAGTCACCAGAAACTGATGACGCACCCGGGGCTGCAGCAGTTGAATCTGATCCTCCAGAGTCACCAGAAACTGATGACGCACCCGGGGCTGCAGCAGTTGTCTCTAATCCTCCAGAATCACTAGAGCCTGGAGATGAGCCTAAATCAGTAGGTTTCAGCACGGTTGACGATTTCGAATTTGGTATTGGCTGTCCACCAGGCAATGTTGATGGAGGCGGCACCGGTCCTGTTGTTTGACTAGGCCGTTCTGATGCTGTTGTTGCTGATGCTGTTGTTAGATCAGTAACAGCAACAGGCTTCCCTCTTACAATTGTTGTAGGCTGGTTTTCTGAGCTGGATGCTGGTGGCAATGTCGAGGTTTCTTGATAAATTGATTTAGGAATTGGTAATGGCCCCTTGGATGAACTTTGTGTATCAGAACCTGAAAAGATAAGAAGTTGGGGATATTTAAAAGAACGCGTGAAACTAGTGTAAGAAATGAAATAGTCCCTATGCTAAGTGAGACTGAATGACAGAAAATCAATGAGACAGAGAAACTATGACACAGACAAAAGCATTGTTATTTAGTTTAAAAAAGTTTATTCCAGAAATTTAAAATAAATTTCCACAGCTAAAATTGTTGCAAAATGTTTCACAATATATCAATATGAGGGCAGAAGAATTAAGTTAACCAAAATTTAATTTGATATTTTCTCCCTGCTGCTTCGTTGAGGCTTGAGTTTGCCTGTACTTTGACAAGCCGCCGTTCCAAAAAATATATTTTCTATCAAATCACTCAATATTTCAGAAAATATATTGGAAATGAACTTCTATGGAAATGCCTGAACCATAACTGTCATGTACTGTAAGAAAAACTGAAGTTCTATTCTAAAATTTTTACTAGTAAACTGTTTCAAAGACCGTAAGTGCAGTTGCAAGTGCATCTGTTTTCTTTCCCTTACGAAGATCCTCTTAATAGCTGTAGTGTTAAATTCACAAATGGCAACGTGCTCATTATTGTTGTGTAATTAAGTACACTGGTCAGTTAGTGTGAAATATTCTCTATATTTCTATTTCATTTATTTATTTCATCTATTTCATTTCTCTATTAGATTTCTATTTCAAATTATTCAAAAGTAGGTGCTATCTCGTCAAACGCTCAATGCAACTTCTCCTCTTTTGTAACTGCACTGGTCTAACCTAGCTAGTAGTTCTGCTGCCTAAAATTTGGGCGCAGTCAGTTAGTTGTTGAATGGGGAATAGTTGATTGCTGTCGGGCGCCTTTGTGTGGTCAACTCTAAGGATGCGCAAGTCATTGTGTTTGGGAGTCTTGTAAATTTCACTAATTTGATAAACATGGTTTTATTATTGGATTCTGTGTAAAGGTTTGTATAGAGTCTATATCTTGCTTAAAGTTAACTCCGGTGCCTGCATTTTTTGTTTTAACGAAAAGCGATATTGTGTACTATTTCATTAAATTGGTTTTGTAATTCCACGTCACTCTTTAGTTTCTGTACGGTGTGGATTATTTCAGTCAGGTTGAAAATTATTTCCATTTGAATTTAACAAATGTACTGCTAACTTCACGATAAATTCGTATTTTCGTCATTTTCATTTGAATTTCAAAGATGTACTGCTAAACTCATGAACGGTCAAACAAAATTGTTACTTCTGTGTACGGTCCACGGCCGGACTAGCTAATTCTCACAATCATTCAAAATTGGGCACGCACGTCAGTTGAGGGTTAACTTCTTGTCAGAGTAGGCGGTTCTTTTCATTCTCTGCACGCCTCATTAATTTCGTCTGTTTGGGGGCGCCTATTTTCTGGTGGATTACTGTAGCCGGGGATTTTCTCTGTGGGTTTGTTCTGTTTTGTTTTTATTTTAAATTGTAGTCTGGTGCCTGTAGGTTATTTGAGATTTATGCTGTGCTTAGTTATTTTTATAAGTTTTGTGAAAATCGGAAAGTAAAATCGCGTCACTATTTAGTTTTCGCTTGCGTTGTCTAGTAATCGGCTAAGATAATTGTACGGGTGGGATCTGGATTCCTGCGCACGCTCTGTCGAATCGTTGGAATCTTCGGGAAATTTACCAGAAATTCGCTTGTCGGGAGTCACGCTCTAAGAGCGTACTTTCTACAGGTTTATTTCTGTGAATAAAAATTGTTTGTCCAGAGATTTACTTAGTCCTAATCTCTACAAAGGTTTCTGTTATAGTTGGGTAAGTAATAGGATGGAAATATTCGGACATCCTATAATCTCTCAATTAGTTGAATCATTTGTTCTTGAGATATTGTTCAAATCTCACATTAGCTAGTAGCCGACATAATGTTCTGGGGGTGGGTCTAGCCTTGAGTTTGTTTCTTGTGTGTTTGCCAGTATTATTTGAAGAAACTTCATTTTACTCTTAGTAATCCTGTGAAGATAACTGATTTCAACCAGTTTTAGTTTATTAGGCAATTGGCGGATTCGCGCTGCCATTGATCCACACTAGCTGACTGCAAATCTAAAGTTCATTTCAGTAAAAGATTTATTTGGTCAAAACTTTGTAGTATATACCGAAAGTTGATTTCCATCAGCAGCCTATAGATTTTGCAGTTTGCTTTGTTCAGAAACTTTAGGCAGATTTGTCTATCTGCTCCAACACCGTTTGATTCTTTGTAAAAGCATCATACCTATCCTAGCTTTATTCCCAAATTTGAATTAAAACTGTTTGCTGTCATTCACGAAGCAATTATTTCAAGGAACTAATGATTAGCTTAAATTAAAGCAAAAATACATTCGACCTGGAATACGGAAGTAAGAATATTAAAGTGCCGAATACTTGCTTTAAACCGAATGATGATACGTTTGTTTACTATTAAACCTGTTTTTTGCTTTATTGGAACTTACCTGTTGAGCTTGGAACAGTACCCTCTAACTCTGGCAATGTTTCTAAAAAATTCAAGTATAGCATTTAGATAACATTAAAAATTTCCGGAAAGGTCAGGAAATCGACTTATAATGGAACTGCGATTTTTGCCAGTATATCAAGTTTTCGATTGTTTCCTGTCGAGCTTTAGAGCATTAGATTAGTAAAGGCCTGGTTATAGTTACGTTCTTTTAAAACGACATGTCTTTTCTGTTATTTGAATGGGAAATTTGAGTGGTTGTGATGTCTCAAGTGAATTTATCAAACTTCGAGCTGTGAGCATGCACATTGCTTAAGAGACTAAAATACACGAAAGAATAATTGTCTCCAATGCTTCGTTATAGAGTATGCGAATATAGCGCAGTTTTAATTCCGTTTTAATTGTACATTTGCTTACAGAAATTGATCGAAAAATTTCATATGAAGCAAGCAATACATACTGATGACTTGTGGCTGGCCGCCTATTTCTAGTAAGAGGGCAATAACGATTGCTGCCCTATCATTTAGCTGACCTAGGCATAATGTTGTAGAAAGCGCTCAATGTCTCGCTCTTCCTATTACAAACTCTCTGTTAGTTGCTACGTTAAGGATAAAATCATTCTGTTTACGAACCGGTCACAGGCATGTCAGCTGGTGGCTTATCGGATGTCGCACCTACAAGAAAATACACAACACATGGAGACCCGAAACAAAGTTAACAAAGGAGTCACGTATCAGAACTGCATTGATGTAGTAATTATGAATAATTCAACATCTTTCAGTATATCAATATTGAATAGTTTTAAGAGTTCATTTAGAGTACGTCTATCAAAAGATTCTGACTCAGGACAAATGACAAATGACCATTGGTGCAGAGGAACTTCAATTTTAATTTATTTTCTTCTCCCACGCCACGTAATGTTGTATGATATTTCACAA